>PVIW01003258.1:0-103608 GCA_004026585.1 Noctilio leporinus | reverse complement strand
TTCACCATTTAATTACTGCCTCCTGTCAGCTTCTCAAATCATATTAATACAACATTTTCTTTTCATTATTCCAAAATGCCTATGTTAATTCATTTGTTTAAAGAATTACCCTTTTAAGTAATATGAATTGCAATATTACCAAACACATGCAAAAATAAATTTACACCTATACATATTTTTGCACATGTTTAAAGTACATACTGGATTTTGAAGAGTTAATACAAAAATTTAAAATATGCCAATAGCTTACATAATTATTACATGTTAATTGATAGTATGTTAGATACATTGTAGCAAAATTAAGCAGATTTTTTCTTCTTTAATACTTATTTTATTCTGGAATGGTATTTTTGTGAAATATGTCACAGAAATGGTATATTGAAGAACACACTTTTGTGAAAGTTGTCCTAGAAACAGTGCTAAACCCATAGTAAAAAATGAATTTGGTTGTTGAGTCAGATCCTCCCCACTCCAATAATACAACTCAACTTTTTTTTTTCACCTGCCTAACTCAAGCCCTGCTATTGTGCTCATATTAACTAGAAACAAGGGCACAAAGAAGAGCAATCTTACCCCTTTCCTCCATGCACAGAAGTAAAGTAAGAGGGCCTGTGTATATTACAGAAAGGCTGTAAAAAGGTTTTTCCTATATCTGCCTAAAAGCCATGGCTCTGTTTAGTATAATAATTATTTGTCATGACATGTTACTCAAATACTTAACTAACTTTCAAAAAACTTAATGTCTCTCAATGCTAAGAACTGAAGTTTTGTCAGCCTATATTAATATCCCATACCCTTTATTATCACTTTAAATAGTCAAATATCATTTCATAATATATATATTCATTCATTGACAAAATTTCCAGGATTTAAAATTTAAGGGACCTTTAAAATACATAGAAAGCTTTGTTTAACAAGAAAATAAGTCTTTGGAACAATGTAACTTCTAGAGCTAGGAGCTAGTAGGTCCTGGGAACAATACGGTAATCAACTTGCTACTCAATCTCATTATTAGTTACAGAAATAGGTAGGTGCCAGCTTCTCCAACACAGAAAAAAAAGTGTCACTTTTAAACTCAGCTGCCCCAGGCCTGAGTCTGTAATCCAGCACTTGTCTCCAGCCCCTGCTCTGCGCAGGACACCCCACTTCCAAGCCATCTCCCCACATTGGAATTTTCACAAGATTGCCTTGCCTCTCCTCCTACCTCTGATGCAGGTAGAGCATGGGCTCTGTTGAACCAGACAGGCTGTTTTATATCAACAGTAGTAGGCAGGTTGTTTTTAAGAGTTTTACAAGACAACACTGACATCATAAAGCACGCAGAGATAAATACTGTCAGGGACCCCTCCTGCCTCAAGACCTTCTTCTCCTATTTCTCCTCTCCCCTGTGAGCCATGCTAAAACCCTTAATAACCCCAATAATAACCATCTGCCTTTTCTCTTAGTAGGTCCCTGTAAGGAATGAGGGTATTAATGGTTTATTTTCAGAATTGTATAGCTTATAGGAATAGTGGAAAATTACTGGGGACCAACATGCACAAGCGGTGTAACAAAGCACCAAACCACAAAATGTCAGTTTAGAGGGTCCCTGAGGGAATAGGACAAAGATGTAGGGGAGTGGGTATTCCTACCAAAGCTTCTGGGACAAAGAGCTGGTGGAATTCCTGCCAAAACCTATGGGGCAAAGAGCTGGGGGGATAACCAGTCATCTTTTAGACACCATCAGGAAGAGTGTACCTCTCCCAGTACTCAGCCAACGAGGAACCAAGGTAAGGGACCTGCACACTAGGAGCTATAAGTCTCTACTCGGTATGCCTGCCCACTAGACAGACACCCAATCTTGCAAGACTGTCACTAGAGCCTCACTTTTGCTGTACTTTTGTCTCCAAGTCCACTTCCTCCATTTTGGACGAGTGGGGGTATTTCTCACAATCTCTGTCTCCTATGCTGTTGAATAAGTTTTATCTGTAGGACAATGCGGGCTGCCATGAACCAAGCTGTCAGTGACATACTCCTACTCTGCACCCTGCCATATCAACTGGTATCTCAAGAAGAAATATAGGGACAGCTACATGTCCTAAATGTCAGCCTTGAAGTAGCTCTAGAAGAATTGATCTTTGGCCCAACTCCCTAGAATCAATAAAACAAAGGCAGGACTCAGGCTTAAGACCTGAGTTCTGAGAATCCCAGTATAATTGTAGCAAACCCCATTAAATTTTCTGCCTCCTCAGTAACTGCTGATGATAGTGACCGCCTTTGTCCTTCTAAGATATCTCAGCCTGCTGGCCAGGCCTCTGTCCTTCAAAGATGCCCTAGCCTGCCCTTTTAGTAAGCTTCTGTGTTCTCAGAGCTAACTCCCCCAAAGCCATCAACAGAGAGTCCCTTCAACTCCCTCCCCCTTTGAAAAAACCCTGCCTTTCTTTTGTTAGCTGCTGACACCTTCCTGCCTTCCTGGTCTCAGCCCACTTGCACAGCTGGCCAAATAAATCTTTGAAACTCAGGGCCTGTTCCCTTGTCAGTCCTTCTCTCACTCTTACTGGACTTAACAGATTGTTTGCTTTTTTGGTCTTGAGTTGTATAATTGTTTTATAATTTGTAATTATTAACCACTTATTGACTATATCATGAGCAAATATGTTCTCTCATTTAGTAGGCTGTCATTTAACATTGTTGATGGTTTCCTTTGCTATGCAAGAGCTTTTGAGTTTGATGTAGTCCTGCTACTGAGCAAAGCAGGGCTTGTTCATGTGGCACCATGGTATATGACCCAACAATTAGTGTTGAGAAAAACAGGCCTTTATTTACAATATTCCAACCTTGAGGGTGCTGGAAACACTTCAGCTCAGAGCCCTGCTCTCCCACAAGACCCAGCACTTCCCTTGCTCCCAAAAGGCCATAAGCCAAGACCAAGCCCAGTAGTTCCCCATCCCTTATCTGTCACCTCTCTCCTTCAGGGTCTGGGGTATGTTGTCCTCAGCCTCTGTATAATAGCCCAGGAAAGCATTTGCCACGTTGCACTGGATCATGGTGAAGTCCAGGAGAGGCACAAATCCTAAGAGAGTGTTCTTTCCATATGTCTCGTGTTCCATGAGTCCAAATAGAGTCCGGGTCTGTAAGGCAGAGTCCTTGGTGGCTTTGGAGTCAGCCGGAGTGGGCACAATCAATGCAGCCGTGTGTCTGATTTCTTCCTAGCCCAGGCCCCATGGTGGGATCCTGTCTACAAACTGCATGGCTGTTTCTCCCTTCTCACCACGGACCAGCTTCACTACGAACTGCATAGCTGCTGCTTCTCTATATGCATCGTGGCTGAATCCCCTTCTGGCTCACAGCTCCTTCCTCATGGCTACTGTTCCTCTTCTCTTCTACACTCATTCCGCCCACATGGCCCTTTCCCTTGGTAGACCAACTCTCCTACAAAGTTGCCTAGTTGCTACATCATGACTCTTTCTACACACCAGACTCCCATCTATACCCTTTCAGACCATATGGCTTCTCTCCCCATCCTCCTGGCTCTAATTTTAAATGCTATCCCAGAGCACCACACGCTATTGTTAGGAAAAGTATCTGAAGCTCTATCATCTACCCCTTTACCCTGGCCTCCCATATAGCTATTATCTAGTTATCAACTTGCCATAGATATGCAAGTTCCTTAAAAGCAGTATTATCTCCTTTCCCCATTCCCAAAACCATGAGTGGTGGGGGCACTGGGGAGTCTCCCCCCCTCCCACTCTGTTACAGTCCCATTTGTTATTTTTTTCTTTTGTTTCCCTTGCCTGAGGAGATAAGTAAAAAAAAAAAAAAAAAAATGTTGCTAAGAGAAATGTCAGAGATTTTACTGCCCACATTTTATTCTAGGAGTTTTATGGTTTTGAGTCTTCCATTTAAAGTATTAGTCCATTTTGAGTGTGTTCTTGTATATGGCATAAGAAGGTGGTCTTATTTTTGCCAGCTGCAGGCTGGCCCACTGCGCGGTCCCCCAGCATCCCCACAGTCACCTCCCCCAGGCATGCCCCAGGGCCTCACCTCACTATGGCAGCAGCCCTGCACAGTACGCTTGACTTCAGGCTTGGTGCCAAAGCTGATGCCAAGACCATTCTAAAAGGCCTGCAGTCCATTTCTCAGGAGCAGGGAATGACCAAGTTGGTGTGTACCTGGCAGGACCATGGTTACTTAGCAACCTATATCAACAAAAATGACAGCTTTGCCCATTTGAGAATTTACCCACATGGATTGGTGTTGCTGGGCCTTCAGAGTTATGACAATGATGCAGAAGGCAAAGAAGTTGATAGTCTTTGGAGTGAAGTAGAAGAAAGAATGAAAGAATTGAGTCAGGACAGTACTGGAAAGGTGAAGCGGTTACCATTCATAGTTCAAAGAGGGGCCATTGACAGGTACTGGTCCACTGCTGATGGCCATCTGATTAAATATGACATTAATGAAGTGGTGTATGATGAAGATTCACCTTATCAGAACTTTAAACTTCTGCACTCAAAGCAGTTTGGAAATATTCTTATCCTTAGTGGGGATGTTAATCTCACAGAGAGTGATTTGGCATATACATGGGCCATCATGGGCAGTGGTAAAGGAGATTATACTGGCAAGGACATGTTGATTCTGGGAGGCAGAGATTGGGGCATATTATGTGAAAGAGTCAAACTGAAACTAAAGATTGTCACTATGGTAGAGATTGACTAAATGGCAATTGATGGATGTAAGAAACACATGCAAAAAACATGTGACATCTTAGACCATCTTAAAGTATGTAGATAGCTATCAGGGTCTAATTGAGGACTGTATTCCAGTACTGAAGAGGTACATGAAAGAAGGGAGAGAGTTCAATTATGTGATTAATGATTTGAAAGCTGTTCCAATTTCTGTATCTCCAAAAGAAAATTCTACATGGGTATTTCTCAGACTGATTCTTGACCACTCTATGAAAGTACTGAAACAGAATGGGAAATATTTTACACAGGGGAACTGTGTCAATTTGACAGAAGCCCTGTCGATCTATGAAGAACAGCTTGAGCACCTGTACTGTCCTGTGGGATTCTCAAAGGGAATTGTCTGTGTCCCTTCATACTTGGAATTGTGGGTATTTTACACTGTTTAGAAGAAAGCTAATCCTTGATGATCAGTATCCCATAATCATGTGTGCTTATAAATAGTTTTCCTGACCATGATATGTGTACATGACATCAAAACGAGTCAGGCAATTGATTGTAAATTCCTTCCAAGTTTTCTTTTTGAATTATTATTATTATTAAGATTTTATTTATTATTATTTTTATTCTATATATATATATATTTCTTTTTTTTAAAGATTTTATTTCATTATTTTTAGAGAGAGGGGAAGGGAGAGAGGCAGAGAGGGAGAGAGACATCAATGTCTGGTTGCCTTTTTCACCTGCCTCCAGCTACGACCTGACTGGAGGCCTGGCTTGCAACCTGGCTATGTGCCCTGGCTGGGAATTGAAACCAGCGACCTTTGGGTTTGCAGGCAGACACCTTATCCATGAACCACTAGCCAGGGCTTTAATTATAATTTTTAATTAAAAAGCAAATGGAAAGTGTATATTTTGATGAACTAGGGTGTTATTTTTTGAGTCAGCTGAAGGATGATTAGATAGCATAGCAAAGGCTGCTAAATGCACTGAACCCCTAGAATGTGATTTTCATTATTTTTTTCCTGTATGGGCTGTTTTGGTAGACTTTGAATTTAGCTATTTGGAAGAATGAACATCACTATTTTGTTCTGTAGGGGAGTCCTTGATGGTATTTCTTTCCCCCACAAAAAATGGACTTAGATTATTAAAATTTGGTGCTTACATTAAAGTTAAGAAATAAATTAGCCTTTTGCTATCTGACTTACTTCACTAAGCATGATACTTTCCAGATCCATCCATGCTATTGCAAATGGTAAGAGTTTTTTCTTTCTCTGCTGCATAGAACTTCATTGTGTAAAGGTACCAAAGTTTTTTGATCCATCATCCACTGATGGGTGCTTAGGCTGCTTCCAGCACTTGGGTATTGTAAATAGGGCTGCTATGAACATAAGGGTGCATAGGTTCTTCTGAATTGGTGTTTCAGGATTCTTTGGTTATGATCCTAGCAGTAGAATTGCTGGGTCATAAGGCAGTTCTATTTTTAGTTTTTTTAGGAAGTTCCATCCTGTTTTCCACAGTGGCTGCACCAGTCTGCATTCCCAGCAGCAGTGTACTATAGAGTCCCCTTTTCTCCACATCCTTGCTAGCACTTGCTGTTTGCTGACTCATTGATGATGGCCATTCTGATAGGTGTGAGGTGGTATCTCACCGTGGTTTTAATTTGCATCTCTCTGATGGCTAGTGATGTTGAGCATTGTTTCATATGCTTATGGGCCCTTTGTATGGCCTCCTTAGAGAAGTGTCTGTTCAGGTCCTTTGCCCATTTTTTGATTGGGTTGTCTGTCACCCTTGTATTGAGTTGTATAAGTTCTTTATATATTTTGGAGATCAAACCCTTATCTGAGGTGTTGTTGGCAAATATGTTTTCCCATATAGTTGGTTCCCTTTTAATTTTGCTGATGTTTTCTTTAGCAGAAGTTTTTTAGTTTGATGTAATCCCATTTGTTTATTTGCTCCTTTATTTCCCTTGCCTTGGGTGAGATATCAGTGAAAATATTGCTGCATGGGATATCTGCTATTTTTCTGTCTATGTTTTCCTCTAGGACTTTTCTGGTGGCAGAGGTTATGTTTAAGTCCTTTTTTATTTTTTCTATTGCTGTGCACATGCATTTATTTATGTTAAAAAACTGTTGCTTAGTCTTTCAAAAAATAAATTATCTTCTTCAGGTGTTATAAGGATATACTAGCAGCTCAAATAATAAATTGAAGATGCAAAAACATGTAGTTAACACACATGCATAAAAGCAATTACATTAGTTGATTAAAGTTTTTTATCCATCTCGAGTTTATTCTGGTGTATGGTGTAATTTGGTGGTCTAGTTTAATTTTTTTACATGTTTCTGTCCAATTCTCCCAACACCGTTTGTTGAAGAGGCTATTTGCACTGCATTTTATGTTTCTTACCCCTTTGTCGAATATTAGTTACCCATAGAGTCCTGGGTTTATTTCTGGGCTCTCTATTCTGTTCCATTGATCTGTTTGTTCTTTTTCTTTTTTAATTTAATTTTATTGTTTTCATATTATATTCATCCCCTTTTTCCTCCCCTCTGTCCCCTTCCCCACCCACCCACTCCCCACCAAAGTCAATCCCACTTGTTGTCCATGTCCATGGGTCATCCATGCTAGTTCCTTGAGTAAACTGCTCCCCTTCTTTGCCTCCTCTTCCCCTCTCCCCGCTGTCCTCTGCCCACTGAAGGTCTAGTCATTGTATTAATGTATCTGGTACTGTTTTGCTTGTTTGCTTGTTTTTGTTCATTATTATCCTGTAATGGGTGAGATCATATAGTATTTGTCTTTCACTGACTCACTTATTTCACTAAGTATAATACTCTCCAGTTCCATTCATGTTGTTGCAAAGGATAGGAGTTCCTTCTTTCTTTCTGCTGTGTAGTATTCCATTGTGCAAATGTACCAAAGTTTTTTGATCCAATCATCCACTGATGGGCACTTAGGCTGTTTCCAGCACTTGGCTATTGTAAATAGTGCTGCTATGAACATAGATGTACATAGGTTCTTATGAATTGGTGTTTCAGGGTTCTTTGGGTATAGTCCTAATAGAGGAATGGCTGAATCAAAAGGCAGTTCCATTTTTAGTTTTTTAAGGAAACTCCATACTGTTTTCCATAGCAGGAACAAGTAAACAAATGGGACTATATCAAACTGAAAAGTTTCTGTTCAGCTAAAGAGAACAGCAGCAAAATTAAAAGGGAACCAACTGTATGCGAAAACATATTTGCCAATGATACCTCAGACAAGGGTTTGATATCCAAAATATATGAAGAACTTATGCAACTCAACACCAGGGAGACAGACAACCCAATTAAGAAATGGGCAAAGGCCTGTCTGGTGGCACAGTGGGTAAGGCACCGGCCTGCAAACCCAAAGGTCACTGGTTCAATTCCCAGCCAGGGCAACATAACCAGGTTGCAAGCCAGGTGTCCAGGCAGATCTGTAGCTGGAGGCAGGTAAAAGGCAACCATACATTGATGTTTCTCCCCCTCTCTGCCTCTCTTCCTTCCCTTCTCTCTGAAAATAATAATTAAAATCTTTTTAAAAAATGGGCAAAGAACCTGAACAGACAACTCTCCGAGGAAGACATACAAAGGCCCCAAAGGCATATGAAAGAATGCTCAACATCACTAGCCATCAGAGAGATGCAAATTAAAACCACAATAAGACACCACCTCACACCTGTCAGAATGGCAATCATCAACAAATCAACAAACAACAAGTGTTGGCAAGGATGTGAGGAAAAGGGAACCCTGGTGCATTGTTGGTGGGAATGCAGACTGGTGTTTGTCTGTTCTTGTGCCAGTACCAGACTGTTTTGATTACAATGACTTTGTAATACAGGAGACTAATAGATGAGCAAAATGAAATCAGAGACATGGGGAAAAAAAAGGAGCAGAATGACAGTGACTAGGGGCTAGTAGGGGAAGTAGGGTAAGGGTTTAGTGGAAGAGAAAATGTGTAAGAACCATGGAACTGGACAATGAAGTGGGGATTGACTATGGGAGAAGGCATGGGGAGGGTGGGGCAGGGATAGCAATGGGAAAAAAATGAAATAATTGTATTACAACAATAAAAAACTGTAAGATAAAAAAATAAATATCAATGCTTTGATTAAACTTACAAATGAAAAAAAGGTGATCTAGTTTTATTTTTATGCATGTATCTGTACTATTTTCCTACCACTGTCTATTGAATAGACTATCTCTACCCCATCGTATGTTCTTGCCTCCTTTGTCATAGACTAATTGACCATATAAACATAAGTTTGTTTCTGGGCTCTATTCCATTCTGTTGGTCTACATATCTGTTTATGCAGTATAATGCTATTTTGATTACTATAGCCTTGAAGTAGAGTTTAAGATCATATAGTGTGATACCTCCAACTTTGTTGTTGTTCTTTTTTTAAAATTTTTTAAAGATTTTATTTCACTACCTTTAGAAAGAGGGGAAGGGAGAGAGGCAGAGAGGGAGAGAGACATCAATGTATGGCTGCATTTCACCTGCCTCCAGCCACAGACCTGACTGGAGACCTGGCTTGCAACCTGGTTATGTGCCCTGGCTGGGGAATCGAACCTGCAACCTTTGGGTTCGCAGGCCAGCACCTTATCCACTGTGCTACCAGCCAGGGCTGTTGTTCTTTTTTTAAAAAGAGACGTCCGTGTGTCCATGACAGACTTTTTAAAGTATTTATTTATTTATTTTTAAAAATTTTAAGGTTTTGTTTATTATTTTTAGAGAGAGGGGAAGGGAGAGAGGCAGAGAGGGAGAGAGACATCAATGTATGGTTGCCTTTCACCTGCTTCCAGCTACAGACCTGGCTGGAGACCTGAACCAGCGCCTTATCCACTGTACCACCAGCCAGGCTGTTCTTCTATTTAAAGATTCCTGTGGCTATTTGGGTCTTTTGTGGTTCCATGCAAATTTTTGGATTATTTGTTCTAGTTCTTGAGAAACATCATTGATGTTTTGATAAGAATTGCATTGAATCTCTCGATTGCTTTGTGTAGTATGGACATATTAATGATGTTAGTCCTTTCTACCCATATGAGCATAGTATATGCTTCCATTTATCTATATCTTAATTGATTAGTTCTTTCAATATCTTTGTCTCAAAATTTTCTGAGTAGAGCCTTGGCTGGTGGTGCAGTGGATAAGGCGCTGGCCCGCAAACCAAAGGTTGCTTGTTCGATTCCCAGCCAGGGCACATTACCAGGTTGCAAGCCAGGTCTCCAGCCAGGTCCTCAGCTGAAGGCAGGTGAAAGGCAACCATATATTGATGTCTCTCTCCCTCTATGCTTTTCTCCCTTCCCCTCTCTCTAAAAATAATAAATAAAATCTTAAAATTTTTTTTTCTTGAGTACAGTTCTTTTACTTCCTGGTTAAATTTATTCCTATGTATTTTATTATTATTTAAATGTTTATTCATTTTTAGAGAGAGGGGAAGGGAGGGAGAGAAACATTGATGTGTGGTTGCCTCTCATAATTCCCAACTGGGAACCTGGCCTGCAATCTAGGCCTGTGCCCTGAGCGGGAATTGAACCAGCAACCCTTTGGTTCAAGGCCCGCATTCAATCCTACACCAGCTAGGACTATTTTGTTATTTTTATGTAATTGGAAATGAAATTGTTTCCTTAGTTTCTCTCCTGATGGTTCATTACTGGTACATAAAAATGCAAGTGATTTCTGAATATTTATTTTGTATTCTCCTACTTGACTGAATTCATTGATCAGTTCTAGTATTTTTTTTTGGTAGGATCCTTAGTGTTCTCTCTATAGAGTATCATGTCATCTGCAAATAATGACAGCTTTACTTTTTCCTTTCCAATGTTGATACTTTTTATTTGTTCTTCTCCAATTGCTGTGGCCAGGACTTCCAGTAGTCATCCTGGTTCCTTATACAGCAAATCCCATGAACAAAAAATGGATTTCATAGAATTGTAGGGGTAAGAATGAATCACCCCAAAATATGCCTTTATGGTATGCAGATTATTTTGAACTAAATATAACCGAAACCCTGCAGGCTCAACAGAAACTTTTACCTGTCCTTTAAAGAATTTAAATTATGGACTTGTTCATAACAGTTATCTCCAGAAATAACTTTTTATGAGTTTTCCTATTTATATGACAGGAAAACTCCTAATTATTGAAATCTGCTTTTCATGTCATCCCACAATGAGTTTCCTACCCCCTGAAGCCCAAAGTACCTTACTTCACCTTTAGCTCAGAATGCCCAATATACCCTATTTTCCTTTTCTATTTGAGCCTTTCATGTATGTGGGGTCTCTGATTCTATCATGTATGTGGGATTCATATATATATATATATATATATATATATATATATATATATATATAATTAAATTTGGTCATTGTCTCTTGTTAATCTATCTAATGTAGACTATTAGACCAGGCAAAAGAAAAAGAACCTGGGGAAAGTTTCTTCCTCCCCAAAAGAATCGTGAAATAGTATAACTAGCAACATTCATCCAGCCCAGTCATTCTTGTCTTATTTATTTTTAAAAGACTATTTTTAAGAGAAGTTTAAGGTTTACAACAAAATTGAGGGGAAGGTACAGAAATCCCCAGTATTCCTCTGCTGCCCCCCTGCCCCCCTGTGCATAGCCTCCCTCTTTATCAGTACCCCCCATCGGAGTGGTACATTTGTTACAACTGATGAGCTTACATTGACGCATCATCACCCAGAATCCTTGGTGGTGTATATTCTGTGGGTTTGGGCAAATTTAAAATGACATATATCCATCATTATAATAACATACAGAGTATTTTCTCTGTTTTAAATATCCTGTGTGCTCCACCTATTCATCCCTATTAGCCCACAGAGGGCTCAACACCCTCAGAATCACTGGAGCTTCCTAAGGGCCCCAGGGGAACTATTTGTTTGAAATGTAATAAAGGTTTCTCTACACCAAACATGGAGTAAAAGCAATGCTGGGAACCTTTCAGAGTCAGTGCGGGAGGTCTTATCTATCTTAGTCAACCAACCAAGCAGCAGGGATAGATTAGATTTCTTCTGTCAGCTCCTTGGTGCTTGAAGTTACCAAGGATACATGGGTTTTGCCCTGAAGGGGCTTATGATCAATTTGCTGAGACAAAACATCCTATCAACCAGCTTTGAACCTCTCTTAAGGCATGGCCTTTGTTTTTCCCGGTGGTTGTGGGCCTCAGTGCACCTGGCCTCCTTCTGGTTTGATTAAGGCTTTTTTTGTTGCAGTATTTCCTCTCCCCAAAGGGGAAATAATGAGTGCTGAGGTGCAGCAACCATGTAGCCCCATTCTCCTAGGTAAAATGACTCCATACATTTTACCTGGAAAGTCACTGCCTTCTGCAGAATTCATTCACACTGGTAAAGGTTAAATTTTCCTATTCTTCTGGCCCTTTTGGAAATACCTACAAATGAGGAAGCTAACAATAAAACCCCTACTGTTTGTATAGGCTTTGTAGTTTAGTATGATCTCGTTTAATCTCCTATCTCGCCTTTTCCTTCAGTGCTTTATACACAAATGTTATCGATTCTCTCCAGAATTTCCCATGTGTGATGGAATGCACAGCATGAGATCGGAGTTTTAGCACCCAGCTCTTCGATTAACTATCTGCGTGTTGATAAGCAAGTTGCTTCCCCTCCCTGGGCCTCGATTGACTTACTTGCAGGAGGAAAGGGTTTGCATTCCAAAGAACGCGAGGCCACTTCCAGTTTCTAATCGGAGTGCAGTGCCATTGTGTGGTTTCTGCTGTGGGGGTGTTCTCAATCAAAGGGCAGGGACAGGATGCAGATTGACGATCCGGGGCAGAAGAGGAGTGGTTGAGCAGCTTTGCACACTTGTGGGTCCCTTACACATGTCCCCCCACCCCCATGTCCTTAGATTTCCCAGGCTGTTTAAGTTCATGATCCCAGGGCACTGCCTGTCCTCCCCCTACCACACACACCAGGCCATTCAGGGTTTCTTTCCCAGGGTCTGCTTGAAAGCCTGTGGAAGATTGTCAGAGGTCTCGGATCTTCTTATTTCTTGCCCTTTTGACATCTGAGGCCTGAAAAAAACTTGGGTTGCCTGCCTAGGCAGGCTTCCGGAGGCCGCAGCCTTCTGTGTTCCGGGGCTGGGGCACAAGGGGGCCGGAGCAAGCGCAGGTAGTCATTGTTTGGGTATTGACTCAAAGGCGCCGGAGCTACAATGCACAGGAAAAGGATGAGCTCATGACGGCTAAATGAAAAGATTCTTATCTTGGAAACAGCGGTTTCTTATGCAAAACAGGGGGCGGCAATGTGATTGTGCCCCACTGAGTACATTCAACAACAGGGATTTCAAATGAAGAAGCTGTTTTGCATACCTACGGGAGCAGTAACGGGGCAGATTGTTCATTAATTAAAAGGGGGGCGGGCGGTACCGAGAAACCCACGCTGGCACTTGCTGCTGAACCGAAGTAATTCATTTGTCTTCCTCTCAGTCCCAGTTGATCGGTTGGGAGACAAATGTTTTTTCAACCTTAGCCACCTCAGGAGAAATGCGGGGAGGGGAGAGAATGAGGGAGAAAGGGTGAAGGGATGGGGTCTGGGGGGAGGGGTGTCACAGACGCCCGGAACAGCGGTGATCTCTCAACCATTTCTCTTCGGCGTTCAAATGTATAATACAGACCTGGTGGGTTTTGTTGTCGGTTTTTCCCACCCAGAAGTACCTTTGTTCTGTTTGATTTCTTATGAAAGAAGTCTGAGTAAATCCTTGCTGATGAGGAGGAGAGGAAAGGAGAGAAAGGGCGAGGGACGGAGAGGCCAGGAATGTATCCTCTAACTGTAGCCCCCTTGTTTCCCTAACTCTGACATGTGGTCCCCTCAGGGGATGGACTAGAACTGTGGCTGTCCTGGAAATTCCGGAATGTGGGCCACCGAATGGGTAATGCCACCGGGGGAGAGGAGGGTTGAATGTGGTTGCGGGTGGGAGGCGCCAATGCCTCCCACGTATCTTTCCTACCAGCCAGATTGCTCTCCTACCCCACATCATCTTTTGATTTAGGAATAAGATTGGTTATCACTTCCAAAACACTTTCGCATATATTACTGCTATGTTATCTCTTATCGCTCTGTCATTCGTGCATATGTTTGCTGCGGGACCCTGGGAGATAACTGGGTAGGTAGTATTGCTTCTGTCTTAGAAATAAGGAAACTGAGGCTCAGAGACATGAAGTGAGTTACCCAGGGTCACACAACTTGGTGATGGGACTCAGGACCAATTGCCCAAATATGCCAAAGTGGCATAGTGATTAATCCAAATGAAAGTTATTTAAGAAACAGCTTGGGCAAGAACACTTTGGCTCTTCTGTCTCTGTCCCCCTAAAAGCAGGAAATAAATCTCCCATATGAAAGGTACCCTCTCTGCACTGGGAATTACAAAGATATTCTTAACCCCAAAGATAGGGAATTCAGGACAGAAACGTCTATATAAGCAAACCTCATTAATTCTTTACTAATTGACTCCCCTAATCCCAAACTCTGCTTAGACACTTCACCAATTAAACACCCAGGCCTAAGTTTCCTTGTCTTGTCAGTTCCTCACAAATATATTGTTTCTTTCTCTAAAGAATACAAAAGCTGTCTGTTTTGGTCATTTATTTAGGTTCCATTTCTGTAAGAACTTAGTACATATGAATTAAATTTTTTTTTGTCTCCTGTTAATCTTTCTTTGGTCAATCAGGAAAAAACAAAACAAAACAAAACAAAAAACCACTGAGGGTAGGAGAGGGAAATTCTTCACCCCTCCCCAAAGAAATAGCAAAGTTAGGATTTGAACCCATGTTGATTTGGTGTCAAAACCTGATCCTTAAACTACTGTGCAATACTAACTCTCCTCCCTTTTCCTCATCTTCCCTGAAGTGTAGTATTTGCCCAACTGTTACCCAAAAGGCAAACTTCCCAAGGTTGACATTCTGGCAGCCAGGGCAAGGATGCAGGTCCTCCTGAATGTGAAACACTCCCCTCAACCATACATACATTCAGTATGGAAAATAAGCTAAAAAAGACAAGCCTAGCCCTGGCTGGTGTGGCTCAGTGGACTGAGTGCAGACCTGTGATCCGAGTTTGCGGGTTCCATTGCTAGCAGGGCACATGCTGAGTTGTGGATCTGGTCCCCAGCTGGGGGCGTAGGAGAGGCAATTGATCTACATGTCTTTTACCCATCAATGTTTCTCTCCCTCTTTGTCCCTCCCTTCACTGCTTTCTGAAAATAAATAAATAAAATCTTTTAAAAATTAAGACAAGCCTAGTACATACCTTTGCTACCACCGGCTTACTAATATGATTCATGTTTTTTAACAAAGTCAGCTTTATTGGGGTATAATTTTTATACAGTACAATTTTCCTTTCTAGAGTACAGTTCAATGTGTTTTGACAAAAGTACTTTTGTGTCACCACCAACACAATCAAAATATGGAATATTTTCATTACCCCAAAAAGTTCTCTTGTGCTCCTTTGCAGCCAATCCTTGCCCCTCTGTACCCAATGCAACCATGGATCCATTTTCTATTCCTGTAGTTTTTCCTTATCCAGAATGTTATATAAATGAAATCATACAATATGCAGGCTTTAAGGTTTGGCTTCTTTTTAAACATTTTAAAAGATTTTATTTATTTATTTTTTAGAGAGGGTGAGGCAGGGAGAAAAACATCAATGTGTGAGAGAAATATTGCATGCCCCCAACTGGGGACCTGGCCTGCAACCCAGGCTTGTGCCCTGACTGGGGACTGAACTGGTGACCTTTTGGTTTGCAGGCCAGTGCTCAATCCACTGAGCCACACCAGCCAGGGTTTTTTAATTTATTTTCTGACTTCTTTTATTTAACATAATGCTTTTCAGATTCATCTATGTTTTAGTTCATTTCTTTTTATTGCCAATAATGTTCCATTGTATGAATGTACTATAATTTTTTATACATTTACCAGTTGATAGACATTAAGGTCATTTCCAGGTTTGAGTGATAATTAATAATGTTGCTATTAATGTTTATGTATAGGTTTTTGCATAAACACTTATCTTCGTTTCCCTTGGGTCAATACTTAGGAGTTGGATTGCTGGGTTATTGAATAAGTGTATACCTAACTTTATTTTGTTAAATCTATTATAATTATTATTTTACTTATTTATTATTTTTAGAGAGAGGGGAAAGGAGAGAGGCAGAGAGGGAAAGAGACATCAATGTATGGTTGCCTTTCACCTGCTTCCAGCTACAGACCTGGCTGGAGACCTGGCTTGCAACCTAGTTATGTGCCCTGGCTGGGAATAGAACCAGCCACCTTTGGGTTCTCAGGCTGGTACCTTATCCACTCTACCACCAGCCCGGGCTAAACTAACATTATGATTTTTAAAAAAGCTGACAAACTGTTTCCCAAGTGGAAATAGTTTGAATTCCCACCAGCAGCGCCTAAATTCCAGTTGCTCTGCATTCTCACTAACAGTTGTATTAGGTCCATCTCTTCAATTTTAGTGATTCTCAGAGATGTACATTTTATCTCATTGTAGTTTGACTTTGCATTTTCCTAATGATTGTTAGGGTGGTTGGCAATTCAGGCTGTGACAAGATTCACAAACAGAAGAAAATGCAGAAAGCCAAGTTTTTATTTTACTTTCCCAAGAGAGGGAAAGGGCTAGGTGTAGAGATATGCACCAGCATTGAGGTATGGGGACTCTGACCTTTTACTGGATTATAATTGGATTATAAAGGGGTGATAATATTTTATTGAGGATTTTTTTGTCTATGTTAGTGAAAGATCTTGGTCTGTAGTTTCTTTCAGATTTGGTACAAATTGGGTTCTGACTTGGAGTTATTTTTTAAGTAGAGGGGCAGCGGTGTTATAAGGAGGCCCTGATTCTCTGAAGCACTCACTTGACCTTCTGCTAAAGCACACTGTCTACCTTTCTTCCCGTAACTGCAGATGGCGCTGGACCCTCAAATAGTCCCTGTGCTGTTCAGAGCTCTGGAACTTTCTGTCTCCCTTTCCTGCTTCACTTTCAAACCAGCAACATAATGAATGCATAAGGCAAGCGAGACCTGCTCCCTGTATGTAATAGTTACCTAAGCAGATAAATTAAACTTCAGCAGCCAGTGACCCAAGAGACCCTGCAGTCACATTTCTATCTCTGCTTAGGGTCAACCTGACTGAGCTCCAGGGGTGCCTTACCACAGGGTTACCAAGGCGCAAAGAACAGTGAGGGGAGGTTGCATGCAGCTTATAAACTACAGTACTTTCACATCGTCACCTGTACTTAGCAAAGGTTTGAGACTTTTCTGTGATAAGTACCCTGAGTTCTCTAAGAAGCATTCTGATGCTGAGTAATGATTGCAGCCATACATAAAGTAGAAAGATCAGGGTCTCATTTGCCTGCTTAATATGTAAATGTATCCAGTTATGTGTGAGTGCTTTTAATGAAGTAACTTGTACTTCGGTTCCCTTCATTGAGAGTGATTGATGAAAGAAAAAAAAAACTTTCCAACCTCATCAGAAATGAGCAGCCAGCAGGCCCTTTGAAAGGGCTCTGTGGTGCTGCCTGGCCTGGGGCTAGGAGGTAGAAGGACTAGGATTTAGCCCTGGCTTTAAAATTGCTTTCCACTACTCTGGGAAATAGGAATTAGACTTCCTTCTCCTCAACTGAGCTTGAGTTGTTGATGATGGATTGTGAGATTACTTTGATTACTTATTTACTTTGGATCGGTTCTCCTTCCAACATTGAGGTATTGATGATGAAAATAGCATAACAGTGACCACACACTGGGCTAAGTGCTTCGTTGATATTTACTTCAAACATCTTGAAAAATAGGAATTAGTATACCCCCATTTTATCGATGAAGAAACTGAGGCTTTGAGGAGGTGAGTCACTTGCCTAATCTGACCTTGTAGGTTAATGGCTAGGCTAGAATTCAAATTCAGATCTCCATGGCTACACCACAACTGTCTCTCCCACTGCTGATGAATGCTGACATCTGTCTGCCAGAATTCTCTAGGGTACCTATAACTAGATGAGCTTGAAATAGACGGTGTGTTGTGTGTGTCTGTGATGAAAAACTAAATCCAGATGGTGATGAGGGTTGAACATTTCCATTCGTGTGTGTGTGTGTGTGTGTGTGTGCATGTGTGCTCTCAGCTTTTCACAAGATTGGGTGAGGATTTGAATTGCATCTCTTCTGAAGTCTGCTTTAAAGGGAGCATTAAGACTGCATTGTCTAGAACAGTGAAGAGCCCCTCTCCCTTTGCCAAGGCCCTGGAGTGCCTGTGGGAATGTTATTCTACTGAGTGTCTCTAATTGGAAGAGAAGTTGTATATAGCACTTGTACACGGGACACTTGTGCAATCACTTCATGTGTATTAACTCATATAATATAGAACTGTTGTGAGAACCTTTATTATGCCCATTTCACAAATGAATAAACTAAGGCACAAGGCAGTTACTTAATTTGCCAAAGTCTCCCAAATAACAAGAAGCAGAGCTGGGATTTGAGTCCAGAGTGTGGTAACTTCAGACCTGTGCTGCTCTGTATGGTAGCCACTAGCCACACGTGGCTATTTAAAGGAATTAAAATTAAGTTAAATTAAATTAAAAATTTAGTTTCTCAGTCATACCAGCCAATTTCAGTGCTTAATAGTCACGGTGTGGCTAGTGGTTATGGTACAGGATATTGCATTTATAGAACATTTCCATCATCACAGAGTTATCTTGTATAGCACTAGATTAGATGCTGTGCGTTTCAAAGGTGAAAAGGCATTTAGATGGTATAGGCCACTGAAGGGACAATCTGAGTACATCTCTTTATGTAACTGGGTTGGTCTACACATCTTTCTCTTCACTTTGTAAATAATAATAATTATTTTAAAAATCCTTACCCGAGGACATGCTTATTGATTTTAGAGAGAGGGGAAGGAAGGGAGAGAGAGAGAAAGAAAGCAAAACATCGATGTGGGAGAAAAACAAACTGAGCCACACCAGCCAGGGCTCTCTAATTTTTTTGCCCCATTCCCACCATTTAACTTGATTGCTGATGAGGGTAGCATTTTCAGCCCTTTTAAAACCTGGTTTGAAACTCTGACCTAAGCCTTTCCTACTCACTATTCACCTGCCTCCTGCCAGCCCCACTTGACCTCTGGTCTCAACTGATGCTTTGATGTTTGAAGAGCCACAGCTTCTACTCTGGACTTGGTGTTAGGCCTGCAGACCCTTTCTGGAAACCCCAAATCATGCCAAGAGGATATCAGCTGTTAAGCTTCTTGCTACTGCTCTCTCCAGACCTTGGCCCTTATCAAATCAGTCTGATGTATTGCCGACAGAGAAACAAAAACTAAAGGAGCTTCCAGACAAGAGCCACAGTACCTTAAGTCTGCAACAGTTTTGCTTGGCTACACTGATTTATTATAGGCATTACTATAAAGGAGGTGGGGGTTGGTGATCCCCAAAGTCCTCACAGCTCATGGTTTAGGGAAAGGAGATAGTACAGCTTTTAAGACACTTTGCATATCAATGAAAAAGTGATAGCAGAGCCTTTCCTGAAGGGAAGCACTGTGGTCACCTGAGTAGAAGGGCAAATGATAGGGCTTAAGATACTTTTCATAACAATGAGATATGGTGCTTGGGGTCAGCGTTTAAAATAAGGGGAGAGCCACAAGGAAAGGGGGCCATGTTGTTGGAAAGGAGGAAGAAGGGCTTCACCATCCACCATGATGAAGCCCAATGGAAGGAATATGTTGGAGGAGCATGATGGAGCAGCAAGTTGTAGATGCCGTGTGAGAAGTAACCATGCAGTTTGTAGTCAGGATTCAGCCAGGCAGCCTGGGCTAGTAGAAAAGTAGGCAGGCTGCTGTTTTGATCGTGCCTGCTTCAGCTGACTCTGAAGCCACAAAAATAAACTCTGCCTTGCAGCCCTGGACTCTACCTGGACTCCTGGAACTTGGCACATGTGGAGAGGACACTCTCTTAGGACTTGTGCCTTTCCTGGACTTCACCGTGACACTGCACATGCTTTCCTAGACTATTAGACAGAGGCTGAGGACAACATACCGCAGACCCTGAAGGAGAGAGCTGACAGGTAAGGGGTGGGGAACTATTGGGCTTGATTTTGGTTTATAGCTTTTTGGGGAGCAAGGGAAGTAAGGGGTCTTGTGGGAGAACAGGGCTCCAAGCTGAAGTACCCCCAGCCCCAGCCCCAACCCCATCTTCACTCCCCCAGGTCGGAATATTGTAAATAAAAACCTGTTTTTCTCAACACAAATTGTTGGGTCTTATAGCAAGATGCTATGTGAATGGCCTGCTTTGCTCGGTAACATTACCACAAAATTCCCTGGGACTGGGGCCAGCAGCCATGGGACTGACCATGATTACCAAAGGAGATTGGTGTGGGTTTTCAGAGACCAACAAAGTAGGGTTCTTCTTACCAGCAGGTGGCCATCTAGAGGGAAATTGATAAGGCTCTATGTGCCTCCACCCCTAAAATAAAACCTCCCTCTGGCCTTGCAGGAAGTCAGCCATGTCTCCTCCCTTTCAGAGTAAAAGTGTGAGGTTTACTTGATGGGCCAAGTTATCACTTTTTTACAATGTGACACAGTGGGGAGGGGAGAGAGACCTGAGTCAGGAGGCCTTCTTTTCCCGCCTCGGTTCTTGTCTCGCCACAGGAGATGAATTCAAGTGACAGACCAACACATATAATAGATATGAGATAGTTTATTTATACACTTGAGCAAGAGCTACACGAGGGCACTCAGCTACTATAGGAGTTCCGGAGTTACATACCTCAGCTGGCTTCTAGAGGTACCCCTTGTTCTTCCCTTCTAAATCTTAGGAATCATATACAGGTATGAAGGCTTTCTTTCTCAGTCAGCAAAAGCTCTTTGCCTTAATTAGTGAAATTGTTCCACAGGCCCCCTTTCCCAGCACAGAATCTCAAGGATTATCCCCCACCCCCCTTCCTCCTGCTGGTGATGTTCAGGACACCTGGCGGTCTTAGTGAGATTGTTACAGAAGCTTATAGACGTCTCCCCCACTTCTCAGTGGTCTCAAGGACTCCCCTTTCTCCTGGGCTTTTTGCTTGCTGGCTTTGCATGTGATGTTCGGGAGAGCCTGCAATCTCATCAAACGGGAGTTTGGTGCTGCTGAGTTCATTGGTGAGAACTCTTTTGCTTCTAGCCTCCTTGCCTTGTTAGACTGTAATGGTGAGGGCCCTGCCATTATTTTCCTCTAGCTGCTCATTTCTAGCTGCTACCTAACAACTTCAGTGTTGACAGTGTTGCACCTTCCCCAACCTCCAGCCCAGGGCCTGCAGTGGATTTTTTGATGGGTGGGAGTAGTTTGCTGAAATGTTGCAGACAGGCCAGACCTGAGGCCTGCGGTGACCACCCTGTCTGTTCAAATGCAGAAAGAAAGGAAGGTTTGCAAAGGCTCTTCATAGGTACTATGCCTTCCATAAATAGATGTTCCTCAGGGCAGGCCAGGACCAGGAGTTTGAGAGAGGAGAGACAGCTCTGGGGGTGTGGGGTTGGGGAGGTGCAGGAATTGAGCAAAAGAAGGAAAAAAAGAGAAAGAAGCCGTGGGACATGTGGACAGCCAGCATGGTGATTGCAGGGTGGAGGCGGGTGGGCGGAAGTGGAAGAGGGTCTGAGGGGGATAAATGGTAACGGAAAAAAATACAATAAAATAAGAAAAGGGAGGCAACTGAGCGGTTATTTGTGGGTAAGTCTTGCTATCTGTGGTCAATACAGCATGTCTTTTGCTGTCATATTGACAGGCGGTGGGGGACGGTGGTGGCCGAGGCTGCTTATCCCACCAAGAACCTAGGTTACTTGGAGATCCCAAGTCTGAGTCGGTGATTCCTATTTCTGGAAGCAGCCTGTTATCCTCATGTGCGTTGTTATAAAACCTTTTTAACCCTGGCTGGTGTGGCTCAGTGAATTGAGTGCTGGCCTGTGAACCAACGGGTCACTGGTTCAATCCCCAGCCAGGGCAAATGCCTGGGTTGTAGGCCAGGTTCCCAGTTAGGGGCTTGTGAGAGGCAGCCAATGGATGTTTCTCTCCCTCTCTTTCTCCCTGTCTTCCCCTCTTTCTAAAAATAAATAAATAAAGTCTTTTTAAAAACAACCTGTTTCAATATGCCTTGCAGGGTCCATCAGTAATAACAAGGCCTTCATGCCTGAAAGTTTACAGAGCACTTTCAAATCCTTGGTCTCTCTTTACTTCTACTTGTTGTCTATGAGGGGTGTGTGTGTGGGGGGAGGGGGGTGGCAGTATCATCTCCATTTTTTTTTTTCCTAGACTTTATTTCCAATGCCAATATTTTGCAGTTATTTTCTTTCCTGGGTGAGATTTTATTTCTCTTTCAGACCTCCTCAGTCCAAAGTGAACACTAACTCTTAAGTCCTCCTGTCTGGGGGCCTCTTGTCTCTGCGATGGTGTTTCCCAGTGTGTAGTCCAATGCATGCTGGTTTCATAGTATCCATTCATTTATTCATTGATTCAATAAATATTTGTTGTGTATCTTGTATGTTCCATGTAGAGGGGCAGATCCAGGTTGTGTGGGGCCTGAAGCTTATAACAACCATGGAAGACCTCTTAATTTGAAGACCACTTTAGTTGAAAGAGCACTCTGAATTCATTTCCCCTCATCTCTGGGGTCTAGGTTGAGAAGACTCTGACAGCTGGCTATTGGAACACCTTGTGGATGTTCCACAAATATACCCCTCTAACTCTGTATGGTATCTCCAGTATGGCATCTTCAGGATAGCAGGCCTTATATAGCAGTTCAGTGTTCCAAAGGCATCTTCCAGTTAGCCTGGATTAAGTCCCACAGACAAAGAAGCGGACCCAACCTGCTTTCCCACCACTATTTGCAACTAGAGCCCGTGCCCCTTCATCTCCATTTTAATGGTGAGAAGATGGAGACTCAGACAGGCCTCAAGGGTTTTTTGTTTTGTTTTGTGGCAAGATAGTGTTTGGTGTCTGATTGGAATCTCAGATAGTTGACTATCCTTCTTCTTCTCAAAGCTTCTAGTAGATCATCCTGCTCTTTTGTTAGGCCTTTGGGAGAAGGTAGAGAAGTTTAGTTGCTGGGAAGGGGAGGCACCACAACTGACATAATGTGCTTCTTCATGGGGTTGAGGTGGTTAGAAGCGTTGACCACACTAGCAGCTCTTCTGGGCTCTCTTCTGACTCATTTTTGGTCTTCAGTTTCCCCCCACTCCCACCATCAGAAAGCCCCTCCAGCTTTTTCTTCCTTTTTTTTGCCACTGACCAAGACCCAGGGAGGACAATGGGGACACAGGAATCAAGGTGTCCTGTCTTCTGTATTGCTCTGTCTGCATTGCTCTGTCTTCCTAACTTCATAAGATAATGATCAGCATGCCTTGCTGATGAACTGTGCTCAAGGAAATGAAGCTATCCATTCAGAACTATGGAGTGCTTGAAATGACAGGTTAACAAGTTTAGGCTTTATCTTGTAAGCAGAAGTTAGCCACAAAGGACAAGCAGGAAGAGAAGGAACTCTGCAGAGGTTAACAAGGTGAAGGAATTACCTCAGGGATATGATCGGGGAAGACTTGGTGCCAATTAATTGTTCTCACTGGCTCCATACCTTCCAGTAAATGGTTACAATAATAAGATGGTCACAGCCCTCAAGTGTGTTGTAACTGGCTATTTACTTGTCTGACTTCTCTACTGTTCTATGAGTCTTGAGAGCAAGGGGCCTACCTAGTCTTATTAGCCAGTTCCTAGCACAGGGCAAGGTCTAGAGTAAATGCTCAGCAAATGATTGCATGATAAGAATTTCATGACTTTGTTCACAAATACTGCCAACAAATTCCAATCAACGACTGCTAATCCTTAGTCTTTTCTGCTTATATATTAAGCACCTGGGTGGAGCCACTGGGGTCCTGTTTAATGGGCTAGAACAGGCATTGACTAACTAGAAAGTGGTAGGCTAAATGGATCCCTGGTGTCTGACAGAGTAATTTTCCCCTTTAAGGCTCTGTTAAAGAAACATTATTCTGACACTTGTTAAAATGGTAAAGATGTTCTTCAAGACTATTGCAATAAGGGAGTGAGATTGAACTCATACCCTAATACAACAAGGACAAGTAGGGATTTATAGACAAAGCAGAGTGAGGGGGTCAGTGGATCTAATTATTAAGAGGAACTTGATTAGATGTCATTATGGATTGACTGTTTGTGTCCCTGACCTCTCCTTTTATCTGTTGAAGGCCTAAACCCCAATATATTTGGAAGTAGGGCCTTTGGGAGGTAATTAGGTTTAGATGAGGTCATGAGAGTGGGACCCCATAATGGGATTAGTGTTCCTTCAAGAAGAGAAAGCCCTAGCTAGTGTGGCTCAGTGGATTGAGTGCCCACCTGTAAACCAAGAGGTCACCAGTTCGATTCCCAGTCAGGGCACATGCCTGGGTTGTGTGGGCCAGGTCCCCAGTTGGGGGTATGCAAGAAGCAACTACACATTGATCTTTCTTTCTCTCTCCCCTTTTCCACTCTCTAAAAAAAGGGGGGAAAAGCCTTATCAAAAATAGAGACTAGAGCTAACTCCAGATTCTTCCCTCTCCTTCCCTCTCTTCCTTCTCTCCTCCCTCTCCCTTTCCTTTTCCTTCTTCCCTGTCACTGCCCTTCCTCCCCATGTGAAGACAGTCGTGAAAAGGTGGCCTTCTGCAAGCCAGAAAGAAGGCCCTCACCAGGAACTAAATCTGCTGGCTTCTTGATCTTGAACTTCCAGCCTCTAGAACTTTGAGAAATAAATGTTGTTTAAGTCATCCAGTCTCTGGTAGTTGGTTATATCAGCCTAAGCTGATTAAGACAGACATCAAAAGTGAGGAAATTCTTACTAAACTGACTTAACAGGATTATTGCTAAAGATGAGCCAAGGACTTAGAAATCAAAGGTGGAGGATGAGGAACTCGATCAGATATCAAGGGTGATCAGATACCTCAGGTGGGGGGTATTTTCCACTAAGCTGACTTAGCAGGATTATTTGATGAAGGCCAGCCAAGAACCAGGCCGAAGGGGAGGTCTAGTTAAAATGAAGGCTTAGAGGACCCTGATCAATCTTTGTTCAAGGAGGTAGTCTTTTTCAGGCCTACTCTGCTGGAGCAGTTTTGCTCATTAGGCCTGGCACTTGCCACACCATGGAAACCTCCACCTGCCTAGGCAAGCTTGCAAGAGCAGGCATATTGGGTGGGAATCCTTAGCTGATACTGGTGGTTGCCCAACAGAATCAACTGGGAGCAGCTTTAAAAATAACTATGCTGCCCTGGATGGTGTGGCTCAGTGGATAGGCTCTGGCCTGCAAACCAAAGGGTCGCTGGTTCGATTCACAGTCAGGGCACGTGTCTGAGTTGTGAGCCAGTTCCCTTGTTGACAATCAATGTTTCTCTTACACATTGATGTTTCTTTCCCTCTCTTTCCCCTTTTCCTCTCTCTAAAAATAAATAAAATTGTTTAAAAGAATTGGCCCTGGCTGGTGGCACAGTGTATAAAGTGCCAGCCTGAGAACCCAAAGGTCGCTGGTTCGATTCCAAGCCAAGGCACATAACCAGGTTGTAAGCCAGGTCTCCAGCCAGGTCCATAGCTGGAAGCAGGTGAAAGGCAATTATACATGGATGTCTCCCTCCTTCTCTGCATCTCTCCTTTCCCCTCTCTCTAAAAAAAAAAAAACAAAAAAAAAAACAAAACCCTATGCCTAGGCCCAATCCCATACCTATTAAATCTGAGTTGATGAGAGGATAAGGCAGATATATATATATATATAAATTATTATATATATATATAATAATTTATATATATATATAATTTATTATTCCTAGAGAGAGGAGAAGGGAGACAGGCAGAGAGGGAGAGAGACATCAATGTATGGTTTGCCTTTCACCCACCTCCAGCCATGGACCTGGCTGGAGACCTGGCTTGCAACCTGGTCATGTGCCCTAGCTGGGAATTGAAGCAGTGACCCTTGGGTTCGCAGGCTGGTTGGTGCCGGCAGTTATATATTTAACATGGTTTCCCAGTGATTTTCATTATCAGCCAGGTTGTGGGGATCCCATGGATTTACATGGTTTTATACTACGGACCAAGGGGTTGACAGAAGGGGAATGGGAACTAGTTGCTGAGGAAGACGTGGAGAGGCAAGAAGTAGGGGAGGCTGGAGAGGGTCTGATATCTACTTTGTTCCTTTTCCTGTAGATGTATTGTAATGGGGTGCAGAGCTGGGGGTCCCCTGAAATATTCCTTACAATGGCCTCACAAATCTTGGTTAGGGGAAGTGGATGACACAACTTTTAAGATACTTTGCATTACACTGGTAAATTAATAGTGGTGCTGCTGCTCAGGGCAAAAGACTTTAAAAGTGTATAGTGACTCATGACATAGCCAGGGAAGGTGGATGTCCATGCATCACTGAAAACTCTTGCCCTGACTAAAGATGGCAGCCCAAAGAAGGTAAAAAATATGGGGAAACTGGCAAAGGTAGCACATCATAAGAGGGGCCAGATATGAGGTCCCATAGAAAGTTCCAGGCTGAGCATTTTAAATAAGAGCAGACTGAGAGAGAAAGAACAGTAGTCATGTAGTCTGAAAGGAGGTAGGATGGGTGCCCCGTTGTTACTGAGCAAAGTGGGGCTCATTCATGTAATGCCTTGGTGTAAGACCCAATAGTTAGTGTTGCAAAAAACATCTATATTTACAACATTCCAATCTGGGGAGGGCTGGGAGCACTCCTGCTCAGAACCCTGTTTTCCCCTGAGACCCAGCACTGCCTTTGATCCCCAAAAGGCTATAAACCAAAACGAATCATTCTCCATTCCTTATCTGTCAGCTCTCCCCTTCAGGATCTGGGGTCTCCATATCTTAGTCCAGGAAAGTATGTTGCTGTGTTACACTGGACCATGGTAAAAAGTCCAGGAAAGGCACAAGTCCTAAGAGCGTGTCCTCCCCACAAGTCCCAAGTTCCAAGAGTCCAGATAGAGTCCAGGTCTGCAAGGCAGAGTCCTTAGTGGCTTCAGAGTCAGCTGGAGTGGGCATGATCAATGCAGCGCATTCCTGCTTTCTTACTAGCCCAGGCCATGTGGCAGGATCCTGACTACAAACTGCATAGCTACTTCTTCTCTATAGGCAGCAGGACTGAATCCTCTTCTAGCTTATGGTTCCTTCCTGATGGCTACTGGTCCTCTTCTCTTCTACATTCATTCCACCCACATGGCCCTCTCCCATGGCAACCATACTTTCCTACAAAGCTGCCTAGCTGTTACATCATGGCTCTCTTCTTAACACATCAGACCTCATAGCTGGAGTATGGTGACCAGTTGTGGCCACCCACAGGAATCTCACGTAAGCCCCATGAGTTCTCTGCCACCACCCTATAGTTAAAGTTCCTCCCATCTCCCTGAGCCAGGCAATAACGAAGAAATGACCTACCAGCCATAGATATGCGAAGTACCTTTAAAGCTATATTATTTCCTTCCCCCATCCCCAAAACCATGGGCTACGGGGATTTTGTGGACCCTGCTCCGTAACACCATCTACCATGAGGGCTGGTGTGTAAGGAGTGGCCGTGCCGTTTAGAAGCGTGTTGAAAGGGGGAATTGCCATGCTGTCTGTAGTGAGAGAGAAGCTAATTCTGCTTCTCTGAGGAATTCCACCATGTGGTCTGGCATGTAGTGAGGAAGGAGTCATGCAGTCTGTAGTGAGGCAGATGCCATGCAGGGGAAAGGGCGTAAGGAGAGCGCTGACGGAGCTGTGCCTAACCAAGCAGATTCGTGGGAGATGCCTGGAGTGTTGCACTGTGACCAGGAATGCAGACTTCGGCTTCTCTGAGGGACATACTGAGAAGCCACCCTCCTGGGACGTGTGCTTCCATGGACTCCACCATGATCCAGCATAACGAGGCACATGTTTTCCTGGACTACTTCATGGAGGCTAAGGACAGCGCACCTCAGATCTGAAGGGGAGAGCTGCTATGAGAGGATGGCGACTCTGAAACCCACAAGTGTGCATTCCAGAGGGGATGAGAACTGTTTGTGCAGTTGGCTTAAAAACAGATAAGGGTATGGGAAACTTCTCTGCTTGGGCTTGGCTTGTAGCCTGGTGGGGAGCAAGGGAAGTGCTGGGTCTCATGGGAGAACAGGGCTCTGAGCAGGAGTGCTCTCAGCTCCCCTGAGGAAAGAACCCTGTAAATAAAAATGTGTTTCCTTCCCGTTACTTGTTGGGTCATGTGTCCAGGCGACATATGGATGAGCCCCTGTTTGCTCAGTTACAATCTAAGTTCCCTCTACTGTTGGAAGGTGCTAGGATTTGTGTACTCAGCAAAATGGCAAGGTAAGTAAATATTGTTTGTAGCACCTGACACCTTTGCCTCCCAGCCCTTTTTCACCCCTTTAGGGCCTCTGTTGCCCCTGGGAAAATTTAGTACTGTCAGCGTAAGTCAAGTCCACAGCTGTAATAATTTTATGAGCTATTTGAGCCAAATTGACAAGTGCCAGGAAGCAAAATCTCAACAGATTGAGAAAATGCTCCAGAGAATGGCAGCTTTGCACCTTATTTTATATATTAAGAAGCAAAGGAGAAGACAAGTGGGTTATGTGAAATCCACTGGTGATAGATTGGGGGGGGGGAAGAAGACAAAATGTGGGAGGAGAGGGAAGGAACCTTTGGGATTGGCAAAAAAGTTAAATGATAGACACATACTTCTTTTACACGGATCAATACAGGATAGTTAACAGTCAACAATTAACAGGATAACAATAATAATGAGGGCTTCTGTGGTCTTCTGCTCCAGTGGGAGACTGCCCTGAGGGGCCTGGAAAAAGGAAATTACCCTGATAATTCAAAGGTAAATGCAAAAAGACAACAGACAGCCTCAATTAAGGTGAAGATCGACTTTTGTTAGGAAAAATTACCACCCTAGGACATGACTATCCACCAGGAACCACTTTTAGTTAGGAAGCCTTTATTTCAGACCAATCTCTGGGGTTACTTCAGGTCTCTTAGTTTGTCAGGCCACCAGCAGACCTCCACCTGAGCCTGTGAGGGTTAGTAAGTGACCCCTTTTCTTCCACAGTGTACTCACCTCTCTAATCCATTCTTTCGGAAAGAGGCTGGTTAAGTACTGCGCACTAAGGCTTCTGCTGTTAACGAAGCAGCCTGGTTTTTTGGTTTTGTTTTGTTTTTAATTGGCATTTTTTTTTAAAGGGGGACAAATCCAGAAGTTAAAGGATCGGATGTTCCAAAGTTAACAAAATTCAGACATCTGAGAGGAGGCAGAAATGTTTTGCACATACGTGTGCGTGCATGGACGTGGGGGCGGTGACGCCAAGGCTTGTTAGTATCTCTACAAATTACACGGACACAGCCGCTTTCTTTGCCATGCCGAACGTCTGCCCCAGATTCCAAGGACTTCCTGGGAGATATTAGTCAGAGTTCTTTTTCCTAAAAGGACAGAAAAACGGAAGGTTTAAAGCTCAACCCTGACTCTTAGATAAGATGCAACCCTGACTGAGATAGCAGTATGTCAGCAGAACACGGTCTCGTTGGCTCATTATCAGGTGAGGTCAGGACATTATTTCTGGCAGCTTCTGACAGCCACAGCCGGTTGTAAAAAGTCTTCTTCCTGAGGGTTTAATACAGCTTGTTCTTGCTCCTCAAGAGCTCAGCGCTTGCTTTCTCTCTCTTTTCTTGGGCCTCCTTTTAAAATGCTAATTAAATTTGCTTGATCTCCACCGCGCCTCCCAGCCCAAGCTAATTTTGGAGATCTAGAAAGGGAGCTTGATTATCTATAAAAGATGCGCCTGTCTTTGCACCTGAGCTACCTTTGTGTTTCTTTCTGTTTTATTACAGGAAATTGTGTCGGGGCCCTAAACACTAACATACATAACATTGATTATATTCTGCATAACAAATTGGATTAGGATAATTACCATACAGATGTTAAAAAAAACCCTGAATGCAAATCAATGCAATTAGTCATGACTTAATATACTATAATTCACACATTGAAATGTCTTATTGTGATTATACTATTTTAGAACAAAATGCTTTAACAAAAAAAGAGAGGAAGAAAAGAATTCTTTTACTCTGCTGCTGCACGTGCTCTGAACAAGAAATTGTTTTATGCTAATTTGGAATTTCACCACTTAGAATTCTTATTAACTAATCAGATCCTTCAATTTCTCTTGCCCCCTTTTATGTAGAGAAAGCTGCTTCTTTAGCAAGACAATTTCATGCACAATTCAACTTGAATGCCACCATCATGAACAAAGGAATTTGCACACGGATGCTTTTGACAAACATGGCTTTAGAAAACTGAGGCTCGCATGGGAGGGGGTAGGGCAGGTCCCCCTGCGCTGATGCCCAGGACCCTGAAACAAAACAGATAGAGTGTAAGCAATTGGAACGGGTCCAAGTTAGCTGGCAAATAGGCGGGCCTGTTACAAAGGGCAGTAGGTTCAGAGCTGCCACAAAGAGGCTGTGCAGCTTGTGCCTAGCTGAGTGACAACTGGGGTCACACAACTCTAGCCCAGGCTGCATGGTCCAAGCAGTGCACCCAGAAGACATGGGAAAGGGTGCCTTTTGCTAATTCAGAAGGTGCCTTATGGGTAACAGGCAAGCATTTGGTCAGAAGAAGAGAAAAAAAAATACAAGCCCTGGCTGGTGGCACAGTAGATAGGTGCTGGCCTGTGAACCCAAAGGTCACTGGTTCGATTCCCAGCCAGGGCACATAACCAGGTTGCAAGCCAGGTCTCCAGCCAGGTCCGTGGCTGGAGGCAGGTGAAAGGCAACCATACATGGATGTCTCCCTATCTGCCTCTCTCCCTTGCCCCCTCTATAAAAATAATGAATAACACCAGTAAAAAAAAAAAAAGAAAAAAAATACAGTTTTTATTGCCAGAAACTACAGCAACTGGGACCCCAGGGGTCTGAAGTGTCAACTCAAATTTAGTTCCTAAATTCTCTTCCTGTTTATCCTACAGCATTTCCCCACCATGCTCTGTGCTCCCTTAGAATTCCCTGCAATTTAAATTTTATACTCTCAAGTACGTGCTCCTTGTAATTGTTCTCTGATTTATTCAAAGCTTTGCACACCCAACTGATCTGGAGGACCCTTGAGAACATAGGAGAGGAAAACTGATTTTTCCTGTATCTTTCTAGTTCTTGGCTGAGACCCCTCCCCCTTCACTCCCCTCCCCCTGTAATCAAATGAATGAGTAACAAAATGAAGACCGAAGTTTAATAACATATATACCTCCTGTATATATGGAGAATGGAGATACCCAGGAAAACTAACTGAAATGGCCCAAGCCATCCCCTTAAATAGAATCATCTCCAGCTAAAAGACAAAAGAAGATGGGGGCGGGGTGATGGCAGGTTATAAGGAAAACCATGATAAACAAAGGTAAGATTGTTAGCCAGATTTAAGTTGTTTGCCTTCTCCATTAGTAAGAGTTTCTAGTGAGATAGTCATCCTTACAAACGCAGATTTTCTTGAAAAGGAAATTTGCATTTGTAAGACACCCTTAGAAACGGAGATTTCCTATATAAATGTAAACATCTCTTACAAACTTTTGCTTTTTCTGAGCTTTCCCTGTGTCTGCTATTTTTAAGCCCCAAATAATCCTTATGGCAAAAAGGTATATTGGGGGGTGCGGCAAATTCTGCTCCCCTTCAGAGCCAGGCTTGTGCCATCATCATCCTGCCTGGAGTCCCCCACCTATGGTTGCCAGATTTGGCAAATAGTTTTGGACATATGCTAAACATAATGTTGTTTATCTGGAACTCAAACTTAACTTGGTGTTACATGGTTTATCTGGCAACTCCATTCCCACCTCCATCCCAGCACAAAGCACAACGTTTATAGTTTAAAATAGATCTAGGCCCGTGGCTGTCACATTCAAGTGCATCAGAACCACCTGGAGGTGATTAAGACACTGACTGCTGGTTCCCGACCCACCATAGTTTCTGATTCAGCAAGTCTGGAGAGAGGTGCCCCAAAATTTGTATTTCCAGCAAGTCCCCAGATGCTGCTGGTGATCTGGGGAGCATACTATGGGAGCTACTGCTCTAGCACAACCTCAATTCACAGAACCAATGGGAATGAGGCTCTTGTTGCCAAGTTGATTAAAAAAACAAGCTGGAGGCCCTGGCTGGTAGTACAGTGGATAAAGCGCTGGTCTGAAAACCCAAAGGTCGCTGGTTCAATTCCCAGCCAGGGCACATAACCAGGTTGCAAGCCAGGTCTCCAGCCAGGTCTATAGCTAGAGGCAGGTGAAAAGCAACTATACATGGATGTTTCTCTGCCTCTCTCCCTACCCCTCTTTCTAAAAATAATGAAATAAAATCTTTTTAAAAATAAAATAAAAGATTACACATAAAAAAAGAAAGGAAAAAAACCAAGCCTGAAGCTTCACAGACCTCTTGTCTATGGACTCCCTGGGAGTGCTCCTTCAAGTGTGAATTCACTGTTGTCACCCTGCAAACTCCCTGTATGATCCCACTGGACTGCTAGGTTGGTGATGAGCAAAATTGCAAGTGAGCAAACTGGGTCCTTTCATGTGGTGCCTTGGTGTAAGACCTAACAGTTAGTGTTGAGAAAAACAAGTATTTACAATATTCCAACCTTGGAGGCAGGGCTGGGAGCACTTCATCTTGGAGCCCTGTCCTCTCACAAGATCACTCACTTCCCTTGCTCCCCAAAAGGCTATAAACCAAAATCAAGCCCAATAGCTCCCCACCCCTATCTGTCAGTCAGCTCTCTCCTTCAGGATCTGGGGTACGTTGCTCTCAGCCTCCAAATAGTAGTCCAGGAAAGCATGTGCTATGTTACAGTGCATCATGGTGAAGTCCAGGAAAGGTACCAGTCCAAAGAGAGTGTCCTCTCCATATGTCCCAAGTTCCAAGAGTCCAGACAGAGTCCAGGTCTGCAAGGCAGAGTCCTTAGTGGCTTTGGAGTCAGCTAGAGCGGGCACAATCAATGCAGCAGCGTGCCTGCTTTCTTATTAGCCCAGGCCACATGGTTGAGTCCTGACTACAAGCCGCATGGCTGCAAAATTGCTATCCACATGGCTGCTACAGTATCTTCCTATATTATGGCACCTTACATCATGCTCCTTCCAACATGCTCCTCTCAAGGTTGCCCTTCCTTCCATTAAAAGCTGTATTATCTGCTTCCCCCATCCCCCAAACCATGGGTTGTGGGGAAGACCTGTACCTTGTTTCAAACTCGTGGTTTGGATTTGTTGCTTCCAGTCTTATTGGTACCTCCAATAACTTAAACTCCTCTCCCTCCCTCCCTCTAGGTCCCAGTATCTTGCCATTGTCTAACCCAGGGATGACAAAATCTATGTGTTACAGGTCCCAGTGAAGAGGAACTCCATTTATTTTCTAAGAAGGGAAGCTGCCATTTGGATGTTACTACAGTTTTTATTAACAACATTGATTCCCTTTGAGGTTTTCTTCCTTTCTGCTCAGCAAGTCACCAGAATCATGTATTTCTTATTCATGATATATAAAGGTAAGAAGTGCATCTCACCTTCTGCCTTCCCCTTCTGCTCTCAGGGCAGACACTGTTATTTGATCACAGCTTTCTTACTCATTGAGCCTAGGTGTGCCCTGTGTAGCCCTCTGTTATTAATTAAGGTGTTAGTTGGAAATGATAGAAAATCTTCTTAATAAATTCTTATGCAGCATTTACTATATGCCAGACAGGGTTCTAAAGGCTTTATAAATTTAAGTTTACACTCTTTTAAATCAGCCATGAAAGATAAAGTTATTATCCCAATTTTACAGATTAAATGAAAAGGGAAATTTTAAAAGTATATTTTATTGATTGTGTGATTACAGTTGTCCTAATTTCTTTTCCCTTTGCTGTCCTCCACCCAGCACCTGTATTCTCTCCCGCAACCCCACCCCTCTTAGTTCATGTCCATGGGTTGTGCATATAAGTTCTCTAATTTCATCCTTTCATATTATTCTTAACATCCCCCTTTCTATCTTGTACCCACCAATTATCCTTCCTAATCCTTGCACCATTTCCTCATCTCTCCCTCTTCCCCCTCCCAGCTGATAACTCTCCCAATGACCTCCATACCTATGATTCTGATCCTATTCTAGTTTGTTTAGCTTGTTTTTATTTTTGCCTTTTAGATTCTGTTGTTGATAGTTGTGAGTTTGTTGTCATTTTAATGTTCATAATTTAATCTTCTTTTTATTAAATAAGCCCCTTTAACATTTCATATAATAATGGGTTGGTGGTGGTGAACTCCTTTAGCTTTACCTTGTCTGTCCTTCCATTCTGAATGATAGCTTTGCTGGATAGAGTAATCTTGGTTGTAAGTCCTTGTCTTTCATCACTTTGAATGCTTCTTGCTAGTCCCCTCTTGCCTGCAAACTTTCTTGTAAGAAACCAGCTGACGCTCTTATGGGAACTCCTTAGTAGGTGATTCTCTTCTCTTGCTGCTTTTAAGATTCTCTCTTTATCTTTAACCTTTGGCATTTTAATTATAATGTGTCTTGGTGTGGTCCAATTTGGATCTAGATTATTTGGGACCCTCTGTGCTTCCTGGACTTCTATGTCTAGTGTTTTTGTTTATTTGTTTGTTTGTTTGTTTTTGCCAAATTTGGGAAGTTTTCCTTCATTATTTTTTCAAATAAGTTTTCAATTTCTTGCTCTTTCTCTTCTTCTGGTACCCCTATGATTTGGATGGTGGCATGTTTAAAGTCATCCCAGAGGTTCCTAAGCCTCTCCTTGTTTTTTAAATTCTTGTTTCCTCATTCTATACTGGTTGACTGTTTATTTCTTTCTTCTATTCCAAATTGTTGATTTGAACCCTGTTTTCCTTCCCTTCACCATTGGTTTTGTGTGGATTTTCCTTCGTTTCACTTAGCATAGCCTCCACTTCTTTCCTTTTGTGTTTGCCATGTTCAAGTATATTGGTCAAGTCTGTGAATGCATCTTTATCAGCAGTGTTTTGAACTTTGCATCTGTTAGGTTGGCTATCTCCTCATCAATTAGTGCACCCACTGGAACTGATCTGTTTCCTTTTTTGGGCTATCCTTCTCTGTCTCCTCAACTTGACAGGCTCCTGTGTTTGCCTCTGTTTCTCAGAGAGACCTGTTACATTTGTTACATTGTAAGGGGTGGAGCCTTGAGGGGTGACCCATTTCACCACATTGTGACGCTCTATGTGGGGGAAGGTTCTGAGAGGGAACAATTCTGCTTGCTCAGCACTTGCCCCTTTTCCAGACACTTCTCCCACTTCCGGTATGGAACTGGCACCTCTCTAGCTGTTGCCCTGGTTGAGGTTCCTAGAATGGGTAGATCTGCAGACGTTCTAGGACCATGGGAGCCTATAAACAGACTCTGCTGAGAGACCAGCAGTTTCTTTCTCCACCCCAACCCCCACTGGTTTTCATAGTCAGAGGCAATGAAGCTTTACCCATCCCTCCCCAGCCCCCAGCTGCTAGAGCCATGAGCTGAGTGGTCTGGTCTGGTGCTGGGAGTGCTCACTAGGTGTTCCTAGTTTTTTTTTTAATGTGTGACTGCACTTTCTGCTGGCTGACTGCAGCCACGACACCACCAAACTGCATCCACTCTGTTCTGGCTCTTCCCTTCAAAAAGATTTTTTTGTTTTTGAGGACTGAATATATTTTAAGGTTTGTTTTATTCTCATTTGGTAGAGAAACATCACATATGAAAAAGAAACACCAAATGGCTGCCTCCTGCACCCACACCCCACTGGGGACCAAGCCCACAAACCTGGCATGTGCCCTGACCCAGAATTGAACCAGCAGCCTTTCAGTTCTGGAATGCCATTCAATCGGACTCATGGTGGCTAGGGCAGTTAACACATTTCTGAAACAATGCCTAGCATTATAGTAAGCAGTGTGTCAGCTGTTAGTGAAGGCCCTGGGAATCCTGTACTGCTGTTCAAACCCTTGCTGTTTGAATACTGGAGGGTAGGTAGGTTGGGGTAGCTGATAAAGACATATCTGGAAGACCACCCTTATGATACACTGAAATATCCTCAGTTCTGAATCTGCCCTAGTTGTTAAGGGCCCAGGAGGCATCTCAACTGCCACCACTACTCCCTTAGAACAATGACATGAAGGCCAAGGAAGGACTACCCTCAAATTAAAGTTAGAACCCAGGGAAAGTGAGAAGTGTTCAACCCTATGCTTTTGATACCACAGGTACTACCCTGCAAACACCACCCCCTGTGCAGGTTGCCTCCCCTTTCAGTTCCAAAGGTACAGAGCCTTTAATTCTTATCTTTTATAGAACCAGTAGCAGGCTTTTATCAGAAGCAGCCAAGCTTCAGGTTTTCATGCAACCCTCCCAATAATATAAATGATAAATGCCCAAGAAACCAATGTCATTGGAGGAGTAACCTACAATGCACACTATTAACATAAACTGAAGTACTGTGGCCAACACCATAAATGTAGTAAAACAAAATGTTAACATTCTGGTTTAGTTCCATTCCATGTCTATTTGCATTTTCTCTCTCTAATGTCCTGATTTCTGAAGCAGCTCTCACTTGTCCTTTTCTCTTAAGGAAAGAAAGTAAAGAGTAAATCAAAGGCTAATGCCCCCTAAAATAAAGAAACAAACAAGGTCTCAGATCAAGTTTAATAGAAACTACAAAAGATAAAAGGTGATGCCCCACTACTATACATATCAGTTGGCCTGCTTCATAAGTTCGGGGTATTTCCTCCAGAAAAAGAAAAGCTGGCCTCCCCAAACCCTGCAGGAAAGGCCTGTCCTGTCCCATCTGGTCTAAATCTAAACTTTGTGTTTTAAGCATGACAACAGAAAACAGAGGTTTTGTCCTCATGGCTGTACACTGCTGCCATGACCCTGGAATGGCCCAGTGCTCACTTCTGCTTAGAGAAATATTCTTTGCTCTTTTGGACATCAGGCTTGATGGTATCACTGCCAGGTTTCCAGCCAGCTGGGCACACTTCCCTATTTGTCGGTGAACTGGAAAGCCTGAACTAGTCTCAAGAGTTTCATCCACAGAGCGGCCAACAGGAAGATCATTTACAGTCATCTGGCGGAGAATACCTATATCATCAACAATAAAGAGGCCCCTGAATGAGACACCTTTATCAGCCTTTAAGACCCCGTAGTCCTGAGCAATGGTGCGCTTGGAGTCTGACACCAAGGGAATATTCATGGGTCCCAGTCCTCCTTGCTTCCTGGGTGTGTTGATCCATGCCAGGTGACAGAAGTGAGAATTCACAGAAGCACCAATCACTTAGCAGTTTAGTTTCTTAAATTCTTCTGCCCTGTCGGTGAAAGCAGTGATCTCCGTGGGGCACACAAAGGTAAAGTCAAGAGGGTAAAAGACAAACACCACATAGTTTCCTTTGTAGTCAGATAGGTTGATATCTTTGAACTGACCATCTGGCATAACAGCTGTGGCTTTGAAGTTGGGGGCAGGGTACCCAATTTTAGCATTTCCTGAAGAGATCTTGCAAACAGCGGCTCTGAGACACAAACACCAAGACAACCAGGTCAGGAAGAAGCCTCACTACTCACCGATTTTTTTTTTTTTTGGTATGGATTTAGGAGTGTCTCACAGAACCCAAGTTCATGAATATAAATTATCTTCAGATTGACTTTGGGGGGAATGGGTAGGTGGGGAGGGGGACATAGGGGAGCAAAAAGGGGATGGATGTAATACAACAACAATAAAATTTTAAAAAATTAATTATCTTCAGAGATCAATTGAAACCATGGGATAAATGCTATATGGTTTCTCTCTCTACCACTTGCTCCTGCACCTTGTATGTATGTTTCATTCTTCTCTCTTAACATTAGATCAGCTTTCTCTTTCTCCTCCTCTATATGGAGGAAAATATGGTAGTTAATACCACACTGGTTTTACATGTTATGGATATGACCATTAAGAAAGAGTACCTGATCTCTCTCCCATTCAAAAATCCCCACAGAAGAAATTTATTAACTCAGTTTGGGTTAGGTGTCCAGCTCTTGGGGATCAACTTTTGCTAAGCAAATGTAACATGAAAGAGAGATTTACAAAACCATGGACAAAGGACTGCCCATCACATTGCAGAATAGGCAGTTCTCACTGATACCATCCACAAAATGAACTATTGGGAAGACAATAACTGCCCATAACACCTTAATTCATCATCCCAGCTGGCTCTTAGAATGTGTTCAGATGACTTGGTACTACTTGTCATTTCTGCTCTTTTTTTTTTTTTAACTCTTTAAAAAATATTTACTTATTTTAGAGAGAGGGAAGGGAGGGAGAAAGAAAGGAAGAAAATCATTGACGTGTGAGAGAAATATCCATCAGTTGGCTCCCCTTTACATCTTGACCAAGACATGTGCTCCAACCAGGAGTCCTTCCTCTTTGCCAGAGGACTGCTAACCAGTCAGGGCTGTTTGTTTACTTTTTAATAAATTTAAATCCTTGAGGGGTATAGCATTACACGGATCCTGTGTCCAATGGCCTTAGCAGGAAGGTTGCTTCGGAATTTAGCTCGAACCATGCCACTGTTTCCATGAGCACGAGCTACCTTTCCCCATATTACTCTGGTTTTGTTCAGTTTACCACCAGGAGTCACTGTGTTGTTTTTTACTTTGTACACATAAGCACATCTCTTGCCTAGGTAGAACTCTGTTTCATCCCGAGCATAAACACCTTCTATTTTAAGGAGAGCTGTGTGCTCCCCTCTGGTTCCGCAGCCCCCGTTTATAGCCAGCAAAAATGGCCTTGGACCACAGCCTCCCAGACATATTTGTCGCTGTAGAAGTCCTGTTCCCGGCAGGCTCCACAGGCCCCAAGATGGTGGAAAAAAAAGTGTCATCTCTGCTCTTACCTTCTCCTTCTTCCATTCTAGTACAGCAAATGGATGTGGTAGCTTATTTGCACTTATTGCATTGGTCCAAATGGAGGATCCCCACATCTGTCCCCTAGCTATCCTCTGTTCTCTGCACCCCCTCCCGTAGCCCTTTTCTGCTCATGTTTATTACTGCTCAACCTTGTCTTACAGGTGAATTCAGTCAACTGAATGAACTTTCAACAAGTTTTTCCTATACATGGTGACAGAGCTGTTATGGACAAAGAAATTGCCCCTAAGAAGGATTGTGGCAATGAGAGGAATGAGGAAGGGTGGAGGTGGCATTAAGAAAGTTTCTCTCCAAGCCCTGGCTGGTGTCACAGTGGATAAGGTGCCAGCCTGAGAACTCAAAGGTTGCCAGTTCGATTCACCAGCCAGGGCATATAACCAGGTTGCAAGCCAAATCCCCAGCCAGGTCTGTAGCTGGAGGCAGGTGAAAGGCAACCATACATTGATGTTTCTCTCCCTCTCTGCCTCTCTCCCTTCCTCTCTCTCTGGAAATAATAAATAATTTTTTTTTAAAGGAAGTTTCTCTCCAGACCTAGCTGGTGTGGCTCAGTGGGTTGAGCATTGACCTGCAAACCAAAGATTGCTGGATTGATTCCTGGTCAGGGCACATGCCTGGGTTGTAGGCTAGGTCCCCAGGGTGGGGGTGGGGTGCCAGAAGCAACTCAATGATGTTTCCCTCCCTCTCTGCCTTCCTTTCCCTTCCTGTAAATGAATGAATGAATGAATGAATGAAATCTTTAAAAGAAAGTTTATCTGTCTGGCTATCTAGGCAGGATCTTATGGGGTACTAATTAGGCCCAGAAACAATTTTGTTGGAGGTACTCAGAGGTCAGTAATCTCCTGGAGATGGACTCATGCTAACCAAACCTAAATCATAAGGAAGAGAGATATAAAGTCAGAATTTTGATTTATTTATTTTCAGACTAAGTTGGCATGTCAGCCTGTCAGGTCAGACTTGAAAGGGAAGCTTAATGATAGCAGAGGGTTGTTTGGAGAGCCAGGAATGAGAACCAGGGGACCTCCTTGGATTATCCTACTGGTGTCTACTAGTCATCTGTGAGAGTTCCACCTGGGGGATAGATCAGAATGTATTTGTATGTCAGAATGAGCCTTGCTGGACAATTGAGCAGAACATTGAGTTTTTTGTTCTTTGACTCACCACCTTCTAGACGTCTACACTAATCTGTCCTTTGGTTACCGCATCTATTTTTAGCGTCAGTCAAATTAATGTGCAATGAGTTATTGGCAGTATTATCTCAAACCAGTGTTGAGAAAGGAACATTGTTCTGCAGGATGATAGTTGATGGTTGTGGCTAAAACCTACTCCCATGGTCAACACAGAGTTAAATTTAAATAGATTTCTTTCCTATAGGACTTCTCAGAGTCTTTAGTAAACCAATGTGCACTATGAATTTCTTAAAAAAGTCTAGACAGTGCTCGCTTCGGCAGCAAATATACTAAAATTGGAACGATACAGAGAAGATTAGCATGGCCCCTGCGCAAGGATGACACGCAAATTCGTGAAGCATTCCATATTTTTTTATTAAAAAAAAAAAAAAAAGTCTAGACACTGCAAATTTATTTGACCACTTAGTTGTATTTTTCAAAAGAAGTCATAACAGCAAGTGTATTAGATTCCTATTGTTGCTGTAACAAATTCGCATACTTCGTGGCTTAAACCAGCACAAAGGTATTATTTTACAGTTCTGTAGTTCAGCAGTCTTAAAGTCAAGGTGTCAGCAGGGGTGTGATCCTTTTGGAGGCTTTTTCCACCCAACTTCTAGATGCTGCCCAGCATAAAGTTTAAAGCATCTTTAAACCCTTCCCCCTCCTTCCCCCCTCTATGCTGTCATCACATCTTCTGACTCTGACCCTTTCTACCTCACTTTTACAAGAACTCTTGTGATTACATTGGACCCACCCAGAAATTCCAGGGTAGTCTTCTCCTCTCAAGACATTTAACTTATTCATGCTGCACAGTCTTTTTTGCCCTGTGATGTAACATGTTTATAGGTTTGGGAGATTAGGATTAGGACATTGTTGGGTGGGTGGGGGATCATTATTTCACCTACCATGGAGAACGATGGGAAACACTGGACTATGGTATTGAACATGCCAATATAATCCTATATGCCCAGGTCAAACTTCATTGGATTTGCAGTTTCTGACATTTCTCAGCTGTTTAGAGTTTATAATGGGCTACTACAGATCTCACAGAATTCTCAGAGTCTATTTATCACCTATAAGATCTAATGCTCTCTACTTGTGAGGCAGTGGCAAAAGCTCCTGGGTGGAAAAAGAAGAAGGGCTTGCACACGGAAAAAGGGGAATTTCCCCAAGATTTCTTCCCAGAAACACAGCATCCTCTGAGAACAAAGTTATGCAGAAGAATTCCATGGCAGTGGGTTAAAGTTACTTGTTCAAACGAAAGTAGAGATAACCTAGAATTTGAAATGGAAATGAGTGCTCCAGCATGTCTTAAATGAGAGTGTTACTATCCTGGGAAACCCCCTTTGACTTGTGAGCAAGAAAGTAAGTCTGCAAGCAGGTGACCTTTTCATGCTACCTGATGTATTTGTGACAGGTGTTGTGGTATGTTTGAAGGAAGTAACACGCTTCAATTTTCACTTTCCTGCAAAGAAAATTTGACCTCTGCTTTCTTTCTTTAAGGATCTTTTACTGTATTTCATGATGATGGTAATAGCTCTTGGTTTTGATCTAGTTCTGTTGGGTATGAGGTCCCCCTAGCTAATGGTATCACCAGAAACCAAACCGAAGATGAAATTACGGAGGTTCCATTAAACGCTGTTGCATTGATTAAGAATAGTAATTTCGCCTTAAGCACCAATTATGCTGAAGATTTCATTACAGAGGACAAATAACTTAGATTGTTCAGGAAAATTTCTCATGAAGTTTTGGGTCTACTTGTAAAAATACATACCACAGGTTCCCAGGCATCTCTTTCTCGCCAAATCTCAGTAGTCTTTTCTTGCCTTCCTTCCTTCTTTCCGTCCTTCCTCCCGCCTTCCTTCCTTCCTTCCTTCCTTCCTTTCTTTCATTTTGACATATCTTTTTTTATTTAAATAGCATTTTGATCACTCATGGTCCAGGGACATTCAAATACTAAACAAAAAAGAAACAGATGTTAAAGATTGGTATTCAAATACATCAGTGGCTACCAAACCATTCATTCAGCAGAGGTTCCTTAATTGTGAGCTATTTGAAGCTACCAGTTTGAGCACTACTGGCTATTTTTGTCAAGCTCTGGTTAGCTGTAGGAACCTCAATAGGGGTTGGAGGAGCCAGTTCAGTCTTAGGTATAGTGCCAAAAATGGGACAAATCAAGGCTTTAAGTAAGGCACAGCAGCATTTACCGGTGCCTTCTCCACAAGGTTATGGACAAATTGTGTCATGGTTCTAAGATGGAAAATCTGTAGCCTTGAATGACTGACTGATTGTCACCTCCCCAAGAACTCCTCAATAGCCTTTTCTTTTCTCCCATGTTTTCTTATCCCCACTGACACTGACTACCCTAACATGTGAACTTTTTTAATATTTGGATTCCATGACCATACCAGACCTATGCTAATTTTCCTTCTATCCCCTTGACTACACCTTTAAAAAAAATGTCCTGGTGCAACAACAATAAAAGAAAAAAAGAAAAAAAATGTCCTGGCTTCTTCTCTTTTCTTCATCCTAACTCTGGAATCTCCTGAAGACACAGTTGTTGACATTTTCCTTTTTCCTTTATTCTTCTTCATCAATCCATCAAACTTTTTTTTTAATGTTTAAATATTTATGTTTGGAGACCCATATTGTGCTATGGGGATGCATAAATGTATTAGACACAAGCCTTGTCTTCTGGGAACTCAATGAAAACAATACAATATAATATTTACTCTGAAATATATGGAAATCCATGCCAGAAGCACCAATTGGATTGGCCAAAAAGTACATTTATTTTGTCTGTATAATGGCTCTAGTAGTGCTTAGTTGTCTTCAGCTTCATTTGAAACAATTTTATTAGTTGCATTGTGACAGCTGTCATATCACTGGGCATTAAAAAAAACACCAAAGTTGGTGAATTTTTGTCTAGCTATTTTAGTTTTGAAGATGGAAGAAGGTACAAAACATTTTTTGGCATATTTTACTTTATTATTTCAAGAAAGGTGAAAATGCAGCTGAAACACACACACAAAAAGATTTGTGCAGTGTATGGAGAAGGCGCTGTGACTGACCGAATGTGTTATCAGTGGTTTGCAATGTTACGCACTGGAGATTTCACACTGGATGATGCTTCACAGTTTGGTAGACCAGTTGAAGCTGATAGCAATCAAATCAAGACATTAATTGAAAACAATCAATATTCTACCATGCTTGAGATAGCTAACATACTCAAAATTTCTAAATCAATAAAATTATTGGTGAAAATGAAAAATGTGTCTTTCATTTTATTGAAAAAAACCATATAGACTTTTTGTCCACCCCAATATATGTGTTTCCAATTGGGATGCTTTCAGCTGCAAGTAACAGAAAGCTCAACTCAAGATGACTTAAACAATAGGGACAAAATTTTTTTTTAATAAAATAACTAAAGGTATGGAGGTTTCAGAATTGGTCAATTCAATAGCTCAAAGACCTCATTAAGAACCCAGGTATTTTTCATGTTTTTATCTGCTGTTTAGATGGTTGCAGTAGTTCATGAATTACATGTAGAAATGATATTTGTCTTACAAATGGTGTTTCCTGCAGTGCATTTGATTTGGAGTAAGAAAAACCCATCTTCCATGCCTCTACCCAACTTCCCTTCAGGGCCTATCAGCTAGGGTTAATTACATCAATCACTGACACGGGGAATGAAGCTACAATGATTGGCTTAGACTGTGGATTTCAACTTTAACTGTGGGACCTGGGCATCAACATTTTAAAACTTCCCCAGATAATCCCCCTGCACATCCGAGGATGAAAGCCACTGGCTGAGACTATTTCCTCCGATTTCCCCCTCTGGAACAGCAGAGCTCTCAGCCTTCCTGAAGGGCATGAGTATTTGCTGTAAGACAAAACTGGGATTCTGTAAGCAAGGAAGAAATGAGGAATCGCTTTCAGTAGGCAAACCACAGTGTCTGCCACAGTAACTAATCAACATTCATGATTCAATGAGCACTTCTATATCGAGACTGATGCTTCTGGCTCTGACCTCATCTGAGTTCCTGACCTATTTCTTCAATTGTCTCTGAACAATTTCTACTTGAATTTTTGTCCACATCACAATCTGACTTTCTTCCAAATCAAGTGTTCCAGCCTGCGTCTCCTCCTGATGACATTATTTCCATCATGTGGCACCAGAGTTCTCAGGGTATTTCAGGCTCAAATTCCTGGAATCTTTTCTTATCCTTTGTTTAATCCCTGTTTTTAAAGTCACCTCACCCTGATTTTTCTCCCTGAGATATTTTAATTCTACTCCACGGTATCCCCTTCTATCTTGGTCTAAGATCCCCTATAGGATTCCATGCTTGCATTCTTTAACAGTTACCAAGCTGACATCCTGTGTATCGCTGTAAACTCATTCCTCAAATACTTGCTTCAGTGTGTGACTTGGCACAATGTCTTTTAATGGTTATGAAGTTCTTACCCATTTTCAAGATGCTTTAACTTTCAAACATTTTCCATCTTTAAAAAATATTTATTTATTTATTATTTTTCAGAGAGAGGGGAAGGGAGAGAGGCAGAGAGGGAGAGAAGCATCAATGTATGGTTGCCTTTCACCTGCCTCCAGCTACAGACCTGGCTGGAGACCTGGCTGGAGACCTGGCTGGAGACCTGGTTATGTGCCCTGGATGGGAATCGAACCAGTGACCTTTGGGTTCACAGGCCTGTGCCTTATCCACTGTGCCACCAGCCAGGGCCCATTTCCCATCTTTTAAGGACTGGTTGGAGCCCTTAGGTCCTCCAAGAAGCATTCTTCATGTACAACAGTCCTCTTGGATTCAGAAAAATCTTTGTTGATCAATGCCTACTACCTATGTCTTTTTGTATTTGTTTTGGCAATTTGTATAACCTTTCTGAGTTTCAGTTTCCTTATCTGTAAAATGTGAATAATAGTAGTTTCTACCTCAGAGGATTATTATTAGGATTAAATAAGCTCCTTTCTCTCCGTTTCTTTTTTGATGTCTTACATTGCCTACCCTTTACTACAGAACTGAGTCTTTTATTACCTAATGCCTTGCGCTCTGACCTCATTGTTTCATGGATATAAGTATTTGTTCTCCCTGACTAGACAGTAAAGCCCCTTTAAGGGCAGGCACTGTAGAGTGGGTCCTTGGATAACATGGGGTTAGGGTGTGAATCTCCACCCTTCCGTACTTAAAAAATCTGAGCATAATTTAAGTTGGCCCTCAGCATCTGCAGATTCCAACCGTGGGTCAAAAACACTGTTTTCCAGCTGATGGTTGCCAGAGGAGAGGATAATCAGGGCGCTGGATGAAAAAAGGTGAAGGGATTAAGAAGTACAAACTGGTAGTTAGTATAGAATAGTCATGGGAATGTAAAGAACAACATTGGGAAAATAGTCAATAATATTGTGTCCCTGTCTGTTGTGGCTCAGTGGATTGGGCACTGGCCTGGGAACAAAAGGTCACTGGTTTGGTTCCTGAAGGTCAGGGCACATGCCTGGGTGGAGGGCCAGGTTCCCGGTTGGGGGTGTGTGAGAGGCAACAATTCATGTTTTTCTTACACATCGATGTTTCTCTCTCTCCCTCCCCTTCTCCCTCCCTCCCCCAAATAAATAAAAAAATAAATAAGTACATAAATAAATAAAGTGTTTAAAAATAATATTGGAATAACTATGGATGCTGGAAATGTCAGAAGGAACACTTCATAAAGCATATGATTACCTAACCACTATGCTTGTACACATGAAACTAATACAAAATAATATTACATGTAAACTGTAATTGAAAAATAAAATTAAAAACAAAAACAGGAAATAAAATACTGTTTTCCATCTGTAGTTGTGAATCTGTAGATGCAAAGCCCAGGGATAGGGAGGGCTGGCTGTGTATTTATTTTTTTAAAAAATCCGTGTGTAGAAGTGGACCTATGCAGTTCAAACCTGTGTGCTTCAAGGCCAACTGTGCTTGCTACTTTTCTCCTATGCCTTTCCAAATCGTGTGCTGATCCAGTATAGAAGGTATTCCACAGATACTTGCCAATTCTGTGAGTTTTAAGCAGCATAAACTAAAAGTATTATGGGAACTGTTTGCACAAGAACAAGTACCACCCGGGTCTATGCATACTTCCTTTTTTCTTACCTACCTTGTAGTCAGCAGCTTCCATGTTTGGTTCCTAGCACTGCATTTCAGGTGATCTTATTCAAATGGAAGGATCTCCATCCTAATTTCTACTGCTTCCACTCTTGCACCAAGGTGGAAGCTTGCCTTGTTATAGCTCTGCGCTTGCATTCAGTGACCTGTTCACCACATCGGTAAAGGCCAATAGCTTTGGCTTTCGATAAGGTGAGATTATTGTGTGGTGTGGTGCTATGATCTTTTTGTCTGTTGCTTCTAAGTCTTACCAAAGTCGTCATAAGGCGATATTGCAAATAGCAATTTTAACAAGTGTGGCTCCTTGTTGAACAAAAATTCAACATGCATTTTGTTCTGTGGCTTCACACAGTGTTGGTTTCTTTTGTTTGTTTGGTTGTTTGCCTCAATTGTGGTGTTCGTGCCTGGAACCTATTTGAACCTGAATCTAAATAATGAAGTTGAATTGAGAAAAGCTTTGGGTAGAGAATTAGAAGACCTGAGTCTATGTCTTGGCTAAGTGACCTTAGCCAAGTCACTTCCTTTTATTGTGCCTCAGTTTCTTCATCTATAATAGGAATGATACGTACCTTACCTAGCTCACAATGATGTCGAGACAATAAGGTGTTAGCAGTGTAAGCATTCTTATGAATGTGAAAAGCCTTAATAAATGTGAGGATGTATCATTATTTAATTTTATATATTTAAAATATTTTATTTATGTATTTTTAGAGAGAGAGATAGGAGGGAGAAAGAGAGGGAGAGAAATATCAAAGTGAGAGATAAACATCGATTGGTTGCCTCTCACATGTCCCCAACTGGGCACCTGGCCCACAACCCAGGCATGTGACTTGACTGGGAATCAAACCTGCAACCTTTTGGTTCACAGGCCAGCACTCAGTCCACCAGCCAGGGCTATTTTAAATGGAGTTTAAACACACTGTGACTTCAAGGGAACATTCTTTAACCACTGGGAGTTGGTAAATTTGCTCTTGTGATTAAGCGTGAGATTTATATTATTATCTTAAGGCATTTGATGGCTTTTCAATGTTTCTCTCTGCAGTGTTTGTAGTTCTACATATGTGGTGGTGGTGGGCTTTGGAATCCTGTACTCCATGTGATTTTAACTATATTTGGTCATACATAGTTGATTTGGATATTCTCATATTTGCACTACAAGTAAATCACTTCCCTTCCCTTCTCGCTTCTATTGTCTCAATAAGTCATAATTAAATTCATTTTGAAATATAATAACAATGAACATTTTTTTGGTACTGACCATGTATTGTAAGTTGGCCTTACTCAACCTGATTGTATTTATATTTATTAATGTGGAGATAATGGTAGCCATAAAAGAAGTCTGAGTTTGAGATAGGGGAGGGTTATTTTTTTTTAAAGACTTTATTCATTATTTTTCAGAGAGAGGGGAAGGAAGAGAGGAAGAGAGGGAGAGAAACATCAGTGTGTGTATGGTTGCCTTTCACCTGCCTCCAGCTACAGACCTGGCTGGAGACCTGGCTTGCAACCTAGTTCTGTTGCCCTGGCTGGGAATCACACCAGTGACCTCTGGGTTCGAAGGCCGTGGGGGAGGGTTATTTACTTTTTCACAATCTTCCTTTGAAGTTATAATGAAAGCAAGCCTTAGATAAAATTTTGTCATAAACATTCACATTTATGAAATGAACATTCTTTAATAATAGTGATAAAATTGGTCACACAGCCTGTTCTGTAGGCTTGATAATATCCTGGCAACCTGTCATTTGTTTATTTTTTAAAAAGATTTTATTTATTTTTAGAGAGAGAGGAAAGGAGGGAGAAAGAGAGGGAGAGAAACATTGATGTGGGGTTCCCTCTCCTATGCCCCCAACAGGGGATCCAGCCACAACCTAGGCATATGCCCTGACTGGGAATTGAACGAGCAACCTTTTGTTTGCAGGCCAGCACTCAATCCACTGAGCCACACCAGCCAGGGCCAATCTGTTATTTAAAAGGCTTTGAGCACATTGTGTTTAGAAGGGTCAAAGGAGGAAGGCACAACTACATTTCAGAAGCAGAATTTTAAAAAATATCATTTTGATTGAGATAAAATTCACATAACATAAAATTAACCATTATTTAAAGTGTATAATTTGGTGGCATTTATTGCATTCACAATACTCTGTAAGCATCACCACTAATTTCAGAACATCTGATCACCATCAAAGAAAATCCACCTATTAAGCAGCCATTCCCCACTCTCCTTCTCCCTTCTTCCCTCCACCTCCAGTCTCTGGCAACTACTAATCTACATCCTGTCTCCAAAGATACACCTATTGAGGAAGAGCATATTTGACAGTTCACTTAAAGTCTTTGTCCAATAAGTCTAAAGTCTGGGCTTTCCAAGGAACTGTTTCAATTAATTTTTTCCCTTGTGGATGGCCCATTGCTGTCTTATATCTTTGCATTCCTTGTGATATTTTTGTTGAAATGTAGATATTTGGAGTATTATAATGTGGTAATTCTGGAAAAAATATTCTCCATTCCACCCAGAATTTGTTATTTTTGCCTGCTGTGCACTTTTCTCCACTATTTTTATAAAGTCTGCATTCTTTGTCATATGTGGTCCCTGAAGTCTCTGTTCTGTTAGCTTAGTAGTCAGCTGGTCTTTTGAAAGAGTTACCTTAAATGCCTAGAGCCACGATATATATATATATATATATATATATATATCTCAAGAAAGAAGATAAAGAAGAAAAAAAACTACTATACGCCTGAAACTACTACAAAATAATATTGAATGTAAACTGTAATTGAAAAACGAAATTTTGCCCTGACTGGTGTGGCTCAGTGGGTTGGGCATTGTTCTGCAAACCAAAAGGTTGCTGGTACCATTCCCAGTCAGGGCACATACCTGGGTTGTGGGCCTGGTCCCTGGTTGGGGGTGTGTGAAAGGCAAGTGATTGATGTTTCTCTCTCATTTTGATGTTTCCCTCCCTCTCTTTGTTGCTCCCGTCCCCTCTCTCTAAAAATAATTAAATAAAATATTGAAAAAAAGAAATTTTAAAAAAGAAAAAGAAAAGTACTATTTTTTTAGTCTTTGTAGATTGGTTCTATGTTGGGTACTCCTTCAGTGTTTAACCAGGCCATTTGCAACTTTTAGTCTTTACTTCCAACCTGTCTAGAGCCTGAAGCCTAGGTTGAGCTGAAAACTTACAGTCTTCTTAGGCCTTTTCTGAATATGCACCCCACCCAGGGCATGAATGTGCATTCCTTGATTTCCTGGTATACATGGGAGCTTTTAAAACCTCTTATTCTTTAAAAAAATTTTTTTAAAAAGATTTTATTCATTATCTTTAGAAAGAAGGGCAGGGAAGGAGGAAGAAAGGGAGAGAAACATCAATGTATGGTTACCTTTCTCCTGCCTCCAGCTACAGACCCGGCTGGAGACCTGGCTTGCAGCCTAATTATATGCCCAGCCTGGGGAATCGAACCAGTGACCTTTGGGTTCCCAGGCAGGCACCTTATCCACTGTGCCACCAGCCAGGGCTAAAACCTCTTATTCTTACATGCAGCTCCTTTCCCAACTGTTTCCTTCCCAGGATTCTTGGTCTACTTAAATTTTTAAAAATTACAGTTAATATTTTATTAGTTTCAGGTGTACAGCATAGTGGTTAGACATTAATGTAACTTATGAAGTAGTACCCACAATAAGTCTATTACCCCCTCACACCATACATAATAATTATTATTATTTAAAAAAATATTTATTTATTTTCAGAGAGAGGGAAAGGGAGGGAGATGGAGAGGGTGAGAAAAACTGATGTGTGAGAGCTACATTGATTGGTTGCCTCTCGCATGCCCCCCAACTAGGGACCTGGCCTGCAACTCAGGCATGTGTCCTGACCAGGCATCAAACCTGCCACCTTTTCATTTGCAGGTCGGCACACAATCCACTGAGCCACACCAGCCAGAGCTATAATTATTAAAATATGTCCTGGCTGGTGGCTTAGTGGATAGGTGCCACAGGCCTGAGAACCTAAAGGTCACTGGTTGGATTCCCAGCCAGGGCACATAACCAGGTTGCAAACCAGATTGCAAGCCAGGTCTGTGGCTGGAGGCAGGGGAAAGGCAACTATACATTGATGTTTCTCTCCCTCTCTACCTCTCTCCCTTCCTTTCTCTCTGAAAATAATAAATTCTTCAAAAAAAAAATATAGTTGACTATATTCCCTGTGCTGAACTTTACTCTGGTTCTATTTCTTGTCCCAAGTGTTGTCCCTTTCTTCAGACTGCTGTATCCAGTACCTGTGCCTTTAAATGTGGTTGCCTAGGTACCTGCTCTCTGAGCTGGGCAAAACAAAGGGCTCTGGTCCTTGAAGGAAATGCCAGATGGGTCAAGACTCAAGTTTTAGAGAAGACAGTCTGCATTGCTCCCCCTGGCACCAGCAATCTGCATCAGAGGTGCAGGCTGTGGTTTGCACAGCCACTGATATGTGGGAAATAGTTGGTGGGTAATTTACAATAACATTGCCAGTTTTTTATTTTGTATTCAAGAGTTTTGCAAAAGTTGATTCTGACAGTTTTTGCCAGGTCATAGGTTGCTTTTAGGGAGGGGCTCTGTAGTTACCTATTAGTCTATGTTCAGTGACACCTCTCCCAGAAACAGGATTTTTGTACCTTACAGTAGACATTAGACAACCAAGAAAAATATTTATTTTTTATTATTAATTTTTTAATTTTTTGATTCTAGAGAGATGAGAAGGAAGGGAGGGAGATAAACATGTATGCAAGAGAGAAATATTGCTTGGTTGCCTCTTGCACATGCTCTGGAGGCAGAAGCCCCAACCCAGGCATGTGCCCTGATCAGTAATCGAACTGGCGATCTTTCAGTTTGCAGGATGATGACAAACCAACTGAGCCACACTGACCAGGGCCAAGAAAATATTTTAAATCAATGGCTGGAACAGGACACTATAGTTATACATTTTCAAGTTTTTCCCTCAGGGCACAGACAGTGTACAGGATTCTTTTTTTTTTTTTTTAAGATTTTTATTCATTATTTTTAGAGAGACAGGCATAGAGAGAGGAAGAAAGGGAGAGAGACATCAATGTATGGTTGCCTTTCACCGGCCTCCAGCCACGGATCTGACTGGAGACCTGGCTTGCAACCTGGTTATGTGCCCTGAGCTGGGGAATCGAACCAGCAACCTTTGGGTTTGCTGGCTGGCACCTTATCCACTGAGCTACTAGCCAGGGCAGATTCCCTAGATTCTACCACCCTGTTCGTGCAAACGTGGAAGTGTCTTTAAAGTATACATGTTTTAACCAGTCAGAGTTCGTTTTTATATTTTTGTGGATGTTAACAGGCCACTGCTTTTCATCAATGAAACCAATTTTTGATATTTGTTATGGTAATCTGCACGGTAGGAGGTCCCGAAAGTACCAACTGTACAAACTGGTTGAAGTAGATTGACATTGGCTGGATACTTTCTGGACAGCCCTCATGTTGTTGGTTCTTTGTCTGAGACAGAGGTAACAGAAACACTTGTGGTCATCACCTCTGGATTGTGGTCCTTTCTGGCAAAACTCTGGCTTCCTGGCCCCATCTGTGTCTCCTGATGCGGGCAACTGACTGACCTTAGAGGTAGAGCTGAAACCCACTGTCACGTACTATTAATATCACACTGTCCGTGCTTAAGTATCATAAGGTAAAGGGCAAACATTTGTTGATGCTAGACATGTCTGAACTTGCAGAGAATTTTTATGAGTTTATTTGAGCCAAATTGATGACAATTGCTAGGAAGCAGACTCTCAATGGATTGAGAAAATGCTCTAGATAATGTCAGTTCTGCAGCTTATTTTATACATTAGAATCAAAGGAGAAGACAAATGGAAGGTTACATGAAATTCATCAGCGATAGATCCAGGGGATGGGGCAAAGCAAAGTGGGGAAATCTGTGAGACTGGATCAAAAGTAAACTGGAAGGGGATGGATGTAATACAACAACAATAAAATTAAAAAAAAAAAAAGTAAACTGGAGAGAGAGACACACATACTTCTTTTACATTGGTGGGTACAGAATAGTTAATAATGAACATTTACAGCACACAGAGATGGTATTTGGGGAACAGGATAACAATGAAGGATTCTGTGGTCTTGTACTCTGGTGGGAGGTTATACCCTGAGGGGTCTAGAAAAAAGGGGGTTACTTGATATTCCGAGGGTATGTAAACTTAGATGCAAAAAGACAATAGACAGGTTAAGTTAAGGTAAAGACTGACTTTCATCAAGAAGCTACAGGCCTAGAACATGACTACTGGCTTTTAGTTTCAAAGTTTTAATTTCAGATCATCCTGTGTGGTTCCCTTTGGTCTCTGAATTTGTAAGGCCACTGAGTAGGCCTCCCTGAGCTTGTTTGGTTTAGGGTGTGGCCCCTTTTTTTTTTGTTCACACATTTTAACACATGTATTATGTTGTTTAATACAACAAGTCTATGAAGTAGTGGTATGATTATCTCCATGCTATAGATGAGGAAACTGAAATTTAGGGGCATTAACTTTTTTTTTTTTTAGGGGTGCCCAGCTGGTAAGTAGTAGAGCTTGGAATCCAACCCAGCTCTCTGAGACTCCGTATTTCTTAAGCATTACTTTATGACTAAAAACATCTAGTTTATGGGTTTTATTTTTTTGGTTACGTGAAGAATGCTTTTAAAAAGAAATTTTGGAACACCAAACGTTCTTAATGGTTGAAAGCTGGCTCATAGGTAGAATGGGGTTGGTTGGCTTCATTATCTATCTTTGGGCCTTTTAGAAGCTTTGCTGCATAGCAAGTCTCAAGTCCAATGAGAGATTATGGGAAACAGCAGTGGTGGTCCCAGTTAACCATGTCTGGGAGGATCTAGTGACAGCTTTAGCGCTTGTGTGGTTCTGGAGTGGAGTGGAAATTGGACTTGAGCTTCACTCTTTCCTTTTTTTTTCTGTCTGGCCACTATTGTACAGCAGTGTGTGCTTGGATTATTGGTTCGTCTTGCCTGTCACATGGCCCTAGAAGCATACACAAGATGAGATGTACTTAAGTTTGATAGACGTGAGGAAGGACTGTCTTTTAGGACAGACTATTAGTGATTGATGACTGGAAATAGGAACATAATTCCGTTTTGCCCTTGAAGAATGACAGGTATCTGCTCTCACCTTGATTTTCTGGACAGTCTTTTTTGGAGAGCAGATTCAGCTTTTTAGTGACACCTTCAAGGCAACCCCAACAGAGTTAGTTTTCAGAAGTGCCAGAAGATGTGGTCATCTACAAGATGAGATTTGAGGAAATAGCCGGCAGCATGTGACTCCCCCCAAATTCTACCACCATTTCTCAATTGATCTGCGTTTTCCAAAATAGGCTAGCAAAATGTCAAACTTGGTATGGAGTCTACTAATGTTGTTTCAAAGTAAACTCCTCCGAAAAGGGACTTCTTTTCCTTTTCATCAACTTTTGGAGGGTAGAGAAGAGCATGGGGACCATGAAACTTCCACTGGGGGAAATGAGGATGTCAAAACTTTTCCAGATGGCTTGAAATGAATGCAGGTGTGCCTGGAATCTTGCCATTGCTCCTCATCCTGAAATGGTAGTTAGTAATTGCACTTTTGGTAGACAAGCCCAGTTTTAAATGTGCCAGTGGAATGCGCTAGCTAAAGCAAGCCAACTCTGAATCTGTTTATTCAGCAAGTAAGCTTCCCTGTTTCTGAAGTTTGCATTTTTACCGAGGTTCCTTAGATTCTTAAAGTGGCTTGAGAATGTCATTACAAAAGATAGTAAGGTTTCTATTGATGAGTTACTGTGTGTGTGTGCGCGCGCACACACACACACACATTTGTCTGGAAGAGAGGTAACTAACATGTTTACTACTATGTGCCAGACACTGTACTAAGTGTTTTTCACGTATGATTTTAATTCTCATGTTAACTCTGAAACACATACTGTTAGTCTCCTTTTACTGGTTAGAGGGCCACAGTATCAATGTGATTTTATGTAATTAGTAGGAGACCCAGAGTTAGATCTAGTTGTGTGACCTTAGGCAAGTCACTTCTCTTTGAGCTTCAGTTTCATTATCTATCAAATGAAAGGTTATCTTTGATGGACTTCCAGCTGTGATACTCTGTGATTCTATTCTGAGCTTCTTCCTACTGTCCTCTAGGTATTGTTTCATAAGGAGATAAAGGTCAGAAGTCAATAATGACTGACTTTGAAATAGGAATATTTTAAAGATTTTATTTATTTACTTTTAGAGAGGGGGTAAGGAAGGGAGAAAGAGAGGGAGAGAAACACCAATGTGGGAGAGGCATATCAATCAGCTGCTTCTCACAGGTCCCCAACTTGGGACCCAGCCCACAACCCAGGCATGTGCACTGACTGGGAACTGAACCTGCAACCCTTCAATTCACAGGCTGGTGCTAACTCCGCTGAGCCACACCAGCCAGGGTGAAGTAGGGATATTTTAAAATGTAGCTATATATTTGCATTTTAAATGTAGCTATACAGATTTGCATTTTTGCAAATATAGCTCTCCAGTGTAAGAGACAGCAGGTTACTATGGACAATACTTTTGTTGTTTTTTTGCGTTCTTAGCGATGGTTTTCATTAGGTTGGTATGACTTCTTGACACTATTAAAATACTTTATTCTCACCATTTGCTTTGGTTTTAAGAGACTGATAATCAGAACACGTGTAATCATTCTTTCTTTTTTCCTTTTGAAGAAAGTTGGCTGATGCCTTTATTGTTTTGTGGGGAGGAAGTGCTCAGGAGCTCTTGGTGGGGTGGGCCCACTTTCTCTTCACTATCACAGGCTTCTGGCTGTGCAGAATGGTGCTGGTCCTGTGGATTGCAGCATGCATAGACCCGGGTGGTACTTGTTCTTGTGTAATACATGCGGGATGCTGCTTATGGTGGGTCAGGCAGGTGTTCTTGATGGTGGTCTGCATGTAGGTGGTGGCTGGCTTGTGGTGGCTGGCTTTTGTTGGCCAGATTTCTACTTCATGATTACCACCACACCTTTGCCATCTGCTGCTGGCTGCAGCCCATGGTCTTGCGGTGAATTTGTCTGTTGTAGCGAAAGGAGTGTGGGCATTCAGGTTATTGGGTTTGACGCTGTATGTCTGTTTGTTCCTCTTGTTTAGGAAGCTGGAGCATTTCTGGATAACCATCCATTACAGGTAGGCAGACATGGCAGGAGCTCTTCTTGCTTCGGGGGAGATGGAGAGAGCTAATAATTTTTCTTGAGTAAATTTGGATTCTTTAGTGTTTTTTTTAAAATTTTATTGTTGTTGTATTACATCCATCCCCTTTTTGCTCCCCTCTGTCACCCTCCCCACCCACCCATTCCCCCCAAAGTCAATACCACCTGTTGTCCATGTCCATGGTTCCTTTATACTAGGTTCTTGTCTAAGCTGCTCCCTTTCTTTGCCTCTACCTCCCCCCTCTCCCCAACCCCGTTCCCCCTGACCACTGAAGGCCTATTCCTTATATTCATATACTTGGTTCTGTTTTGCTTGTTGTTAGTTTTTTTATTACCCCAGAGTATAATCCATGTTGACTAGTATGACGTAGTTCCCTTCATTCAACCAGAAATAGTTATTGAGCATCTGCTATGTATAAAAGACTTTTCTAGTCACTGGAGATAGATCATTTAACAAAACAAACACACATTTCTGCCCTCCTGGAGCTTATGTTTCAGTGGACTGGTAAGAAAATGAACAAAATATACTAGTTCAATGTATAGTGTGTTAAATGATAAATTTTATGGCAGAAAATAAAGCAAAACTGGGGCTTGGAGTGTTGGGTCACTTGCTTACTATTTCCCTGAGAAAATCAGTACTTGTTCTCATCAGAGCTCAGGTAGCAGGAAATTCCTTACCTACACAATTAAGCACTGACTTTGGAATCAGATAAACCTGTTGTAATTTACAGTGCTGCTCCAAGCCTTGTAAACTTGGGCAAATAATTTTACTTTATTGAGCTGTGTATCAGTCAGGGTTGAATCAGAGAAGCAGAACCATTAGGAATGATAGAAAAGGATTTGTTGTGGGGGTTTCGCGTTATGTAATTGTGGGAGTTGATTAAACCGTTTACATCAGGCTCTTGCTTATTCATCTGCTGCCGGGCCTGAGGTCAGCAAGGACAGATAGTCATGAAAGATGAACTGAAGTGGAGGAGAGCAGGGTCAAACTAGAACTTGGGAGGAACAGCTGGAACCCATGAGAACAAGCTGGAATCCGCATCCGTTTCTCACAGACTTCAAACGGACTTCAAAGATCGGGGGTGTCCTTCAGGAAAAGGTGGTATGTTTCATCACAGCTCTGAACCCACACCTGGCCCCTGAGTTAGAGAAAATGAAGTAGGAGGCCCCATGGGAACTGGAGGAGGTGTGGCCTATCTGTGTTTCCTCCCCAAACTCCGAGGAGCTGAAGCAGGTTTACCAGTTGCTGGGGCCTCAGATACTGCCCTACGCCACAGCTGGGAGCCAGGAGACAAGAGACCAGGTGCCTAAACTGCAATATCACTAGGCATCCTGCACCCACCATTTAGGCATAAGAAAAGGAAGGCTGCTACTTCACTTCTACCTCTCAGACTTCATGCAAACTATCTCTCCTGGCTTATACTAAATTGGAACTATTTCAAATAGGGAAGATAATTTTAGAAACACTAGTTCCAGTTTAGGTAGGCTGATGGAATACAAATCCACCACAAGCCTGTTTTTTTTTAGGATAAAAAGAGACATTTATGTATAAATATCTCTTACAAATAAATAAGACCCATAATCAACAGGAAAAAAATCCCCAGAAAGTAATATATAAATGGCTATAAAAAAAATTGAAGAAAAGCCTGGCATCATTCATCATCAGAGAAATGCAAACCCAAACAATGAAAGAGTAGTTTTCACCCATCATTCTGGCAAAGGTGAAAAAAAAAAAATTTTTTTTTTGACATACAGCATTATCATTAGGTTGTTGAGAAATAGGCATTCAAAATTAATTACTTATTTAAAATTTCATTTTCTATTATAGTTTACATTCAATATTACTTTGCATTAGCTTCAGGTGTACAGCATAGTGGTAAGAAAACCATATGCTTTACAAAGTGGTCCCCCTGATATTTCCAGGGTCCACCTGGCACCGTACATAATTACTGCAACATTATTGGCTATATTTCCTATGTGGTCCTTATATTCCAGTGACTATATTGTAGCTGCTAATTTGTACTTAGATCCTTCACCTTTTCCACACAACATCCCAACTTCCTCCCTTCTGGCAACCATCGATCTATTCTTTGTATCTATGAGCCTGTTTTCTATTTTGTTTGTTTATTTTGTTCTTTAGATTCCACATATAAGTGAAATCATATGGTATTTGTTTCCCACTGACTTATTTCACTGAGCATGATACCCTTTGGGTCCATCTATTCTGTTGCAAAGGGTAAGGTTTCATTTTTTTTAAGGGATTTTATTTATTATTTTTAGAGAGAGAGGAGGGGAGAGAGGCAGAGAGGTAGAGAACCATCAATATATGGTTGCCTTTCACCTGCCTCCAGCTAAGGACCTGGTTGGAAACCTGGCTGGAGACCTGGCTTGCAACCTGGTTATGTGGCCTGGCTGGGAATCAAACCAGCAACCTGTGAGTTCGTAGGCCGGCACCTTATCCATTGTGCCACCAGCCAGGTCAGGTTTCATTTTTTTGTATGGCTGAGCAATATTCCATTGTATATATGTTTTGTTTATCCACTTGTCTATTGATAGGCACTTATTTTTACTCCCAGAACTTGGTTATTGTGAACAATGCTGCAATGAACATAGGCGTGCATATATTCTTTCAAGTTAGTGTTTTGGGTTTCTTAGGATATAAACCCAGAAGTACACTTGCTGGGTCATAAGGCAGTTCCATTTTTAATTTTTTGAGGTACCTCCCTATGGTTTTCTATAGCAGCTTCACCAGTCTGCATTCCCACCAACAGTCCATGAGGATTTCTTTTTCCTCCATCTCTTCACCAAAATTTGTTTGGTGTAAGGTGATATCTCATTGTGGTTTTAATTAGCATTTCTTTGATGATTAGTGATGCTGAACTACTTTTCATATGTCTGTTGACCATTTATCTGTATGCCCTCTTTAGAGAATGTCTATTCAAGCCCTCTGCCCATTTTTGAAGTGGATTGTTTGTTTTTGGGATGTTGAATTATGTGACTTTTTAATAAATTTGGACATTAACCCCTTATCAGATATATCAATGGTGAATATTGTCTCCCATTCAGTGGGTTGTCTTTCTGTTTTGTTGATGGTTTCCTATGCTGTGCAAAAACCATTTAGTTTGATGTAGTTCCATTTATTTATTTTTTGTTTGTTTTCCTCAATTGAGGATATATGTTAGAGAAAATATTGTTAAGAGAAATGTTAGAGGTTTTATTGCCTATGTTTTCATCTGGGAGTTTTATGGTTCTAAGTCTTATATTTGTCTTTAATCCATTTTGAGTTTATTCTTACATAAAGCTTAAGAAGGAGTCTAGTTTCATTTTTGCATGTATCTGTCCAATTTTTCCCATATAATTTATTGAATAGATTATCTTTACCCCATTGTATGTTCCTGCCTTCTTTGCCATAGATTAATTGACCGAATAGGCGTGGGTTTATTTCTGGGCTCTCTGTTCCATTCTGTTGGTCTATAGATCTGTTTTTATGCTGGTACCATGCTAGTTTTTTTTTTTTTTTTTTTTTTTTGCTTTTGCCAAAATAAGATTTTATTTTGAAAGTCATTTGAAAGGCACTGTGACTCAATGGGTGTACATTTCAAATTCATATTCAGCACAACTTTCACCAATGGTCTCTGTCGTGCCAAAAAGTTGCTTTCTTTGGTAATTCTATTTTTAGCTCCCTGGAGAATAGATCTTTCTCCCATAAGCCTTCTTCAATTTTCCTTTTGAAAATGTAGGATAAAGCTTTATTTCAAGGAAATAGCATGTTTGTTGAAGATAGGTATTAAAAAAACAAACATCAAGGTAGATCTATTACTATATTTAACAAAGCGCTGGGTGTCAGCCAGAAGCTAAAGTGGGAAGTTCTCTAGTATTTGCTGATCATCTTGCTGCAACCAGAAATCCACATGGCATCCAGGAATATGACTGTACTCACAGTTGTTCTGTCTTTGCATCAGAATATTAATCACTGGTTCTCCTGTTAAAGTGTGTTCTGCACAAAGTTCCTCCTCTGGACCGTGATCTTGGAAGGAGGCTCTATACATCTCTGCAGTTTTATTTTTTAATTTCTATTTGTTAGTACTATTGTGAGTTTATTAATATAAACACAGTTGGCATGTTTCGAGAATAGGATACAGATTTTTTTTTAGGATCTAGTATAATAAGATCACTCTTTTGATGCAGGGAGGCTGATTAGAGTAGGCAAGTTTTTCCTAAGGATTGGTGGGTGCAGCAAGGGGAGGGTTTGAAGTGAGCCTTGAAGGGTATGGTCACATGATAACATAGAAGTATGGTTTATGGTTCTGACCAGGAGCTGTTATCGTGATGAGAGAGAGTTGGGTAGTTGGTCTATTGATCCAGCACATTTGTGGATATTGTACCAACCTTGCATACTAGGAATAAATCTTACTTGATCATGGTGTATGATATTTTTAATGTATTGCTGGATTTACTTTGCTAATATTTTTTGTTTTAGCATCTATGTGCATCAAGAATATTGGCCTATAATTTTCTTTCTTTGTAGTGTCTTTTTAAAAAATATTTTATTTGTTATTTTTAGAGAGAGGGGAAGGGAGAGCGGCAGAGAGAAAGAGAGGAGAGACATCAATGAATGGTTCTTTGTAGTGTCTTGATCTGGTTTTGGAATTACGTTAATGCTGGCTTCATTAAATGAGCTTGGGTATCTACCCTCATCTGGAATATTTTGGAGTTTGAGAATAGGTGTTAGTTCTTGAACGTTTGTTAAAATTCACCTGTGAAGCCATCTGGTCTAATACTTTTGTTTGTTGGGAGGTTTTTTTCCCCCCTGCAAAAAGCTTTATTATTTACATTTGGTCTAATGCATGACAGAGGACTCCAGGTGGTTAAAAGGATGTCTAGGGGTTTGGAGGAGAGGCTCAGGCAAAAGCCAGACACTAGCAGGAAAATGCAGAGGGGACTCTCAAAGGCCTCTGGGCTCCAAAGGCTCCTAGTCATGCTTCAAGTTAAGGCTTAGGAAGAGATACTCACCCAGCCCAGCCTGGGGGCCAGCCAGCCTATGGAGGTTAGACAGGTGGTCCCCATCTCTTTGATGAGTTTCACCTCCTCATCCAAGAAGCGGTTCTGCAGGAAGTCACGGAGATGAAGGTCTGTGCTGGTAGAATCCAGGGCATGCAGGTCCAAAAAGGCCTGGTTCAGGTCCTTCTCTAAGGCCAAGGTGGCTTCCATGGTGCCCTGAGTGTCACTCCAGTCACCTTGGGCAGGCTTCAGAACGTTCTGGAAAAGAACACAGCTACGGTGCTGGCTTTGCATCTTTAAGAGCGGCTCAGTGCTCTCATACTTCTTCTTCTCAGCCAACTCTTGAAAGAAGTGGCCCATGCCCTGCAGAGGCACATCCTCATGGTCAAAATAGAAGCCCAGGCCCTGGCTGGTAGCACAGTGGATAAGGCGTCAGCCTGCAAACCCAAAGGTTGCAGGTTTGATTCCCCAGCCAGGGCACATAACAAGGTTGTAAACCAGGTCTCCAGTCAGGTCTGTGGCTGGAGGCAGGTGAAAAGCAACCATACAGTGATGTCTCTCTCCCTCTCTGCCTCTCTCTCTTCCCCTCTTTCTAAAAATAATAAATAAAATCTTTTTTAAAAATTAAAAAAAAAAAGAAGCCCAGAGAGAGGTAGGTGTAGGAGGCCTGCAGATGCAAGTTGGCCAGGAGGTTGATGGGAGCCGCCACCTCGGTGGAATAATTCTGACAAGTGTGGGAGCTCATGGTTGTTCAGCAATGAGGAGTTGAGTTCAACAAAATGGTGTTGGATGGTCTTGGAGGCTGAGGATGGCTGAGGTGGCTCTGAAGGTGGTAACTGGAAAAGAGGTTGGAGGGTGGCTGGAAGCTGGAAAGTGGAGGCACCCCTGGGTTGGTTCCATCTAAACCCTGTTGCAGCAAGACACAGATCCCAGGGACCTCTGAGGGCACGGTGTTAGAATTTTTTGACTACTGCTTTGCTTTTGTTGGTTATACATGGTCTGTTCAGGTTTTCTCTCTCTCTCTCTCTTTTTTTTTTATTCAGTTTTGATAGTGTGTTTCTAGGAATTCATCCATTTTCTCGATTGTCCAATTTGTTGGCATATCATTGTTTGTAAAGCCCATTTCTTTTTTTTAAAATTTTATTGTTGTTGTATTACATCCATCCCATTTTTGCTCCCCTCTGTCCCCCTCCCCACCCACCCATTCCCCCCAAAGTCAGTCCCACCTGTTGTCCTGTAAAGCCCATTTCTTAATGAGGACAGTAATACCCAATGCATAGGATGGTTATAAAGAATAAAAGTAAAATCCATGTAAAAATATCTAGCATATAGTGAGTAGTCAATACATTTTTTCTTCCTTTCTTCTACCCTTTGGTCAAGGAATAGCATCACAACAAGCTCAGGGCCTGTGGAAAAGGTATTGTTATTATTATTATTATTATTATTATTATTACTGGTTTTGGGGAGGTATACTGTGGGAACTTGGAGGAGACCACCACCCACAGACCCTTCCATAGGCCCAGAGCTGGATAGGGTGAAGGACCTGGGTTGGGAGGATGGGACCAAAAGGTCCACTATGTGGGGGCTGTGTGCTCAGGCACCCAATGATGGGAAAGCAGCTCCTACTCCAGAGCTATACTACTCAGTCTTTCCCAGAATCTCCAACCCTAGCTCCCCCAGGAAGAGTGTGCTGCAACTTCAGGTTGGGTGCAGCCCATCGTCCCCTGTGCAGAAGAAAGCTCAGCAGGGCAGAATCACTGGGGCTGGGGGATAAAGTCCTCTGTTAGAGGTGGTGCTGGCTGAGCCCACAGGAGGGGCCAAGTACTTTGTCTTAGTCCCAGACAATAACCTCTGAGGGAGACAGACTGGAAATGTCGCAGCTCCAACTAGCACTCCCTTCCCACTAAGGAACCGAGCACAGTAGGGTGGGGCCACCAGGTGTTGGGAAGGTGGATCCAGACAGTATCCTGTTGGGTGGTGCCAGTAAGCCTGTAGGAAGGGGTGGGTAGACACTTCTTCCCCTTCTTGGGCCAAAGACTCTGAGGAAGGGGTGACATGCTCTGAAGGTCCTAACTCCGAGCAGCTCTTTGACCCCACCTGGGACTGAGCTCAGCAGAGTGGGGGCCCTGGCTGCAAGAAAGGCAGGTCAGATGAGTCTCCTGTTCAGGGAATAATGTGGGCTGAACTCCCAGGGGAGATAGGAGTCCCCACCCCCAACTCACACACAACCCAGCACCCACACATTCTCTTCCTGGACAAAAGCCTCCCTAAGCAGTGCCACCATAAAGGTCTTGGAGAAAAATATAGGCGGTAAAATTTTAGATATCCTACACAGAGATATGTTTACTGATACTTCACCAAGGGCAAAGGAAATAAAAGAACAAATCAACAAATGGGACTATATCAAATTGGAAAGTTTCTGTTCAGCTAAAGAAAACAGCAAAATTCAAAGGGAACCAACTGTATGGGAAAACATATTTGCCAATGATACCTCAGACAAGGGTCTGATCTCCAAAATATATGAAGAACTAATATGACTCAACACCAGGGGGACAGACAGCACAATTAAAAAAAATGGGCAAAGGACCTGAACAGACAACTCACTGAGGAAGACATACAAAGGGCCCAGAGGCATATGAAAGAATGCTCAACATCACTAGTCATCAGAGAGATGCAAATTAAAACCACAATAAGATACCACCTCACCCCTGTCAGAATGGCAATCATCAACAAATCAACAAACAACAAGTGTTGGCAAGGATGTAGGGCAAAGGGAACTCTGGTGCACTTTTGGTGGGAATGAAGGCTGGTGCAGCCACTATGGAAAACAGTATGGAGTTTCCTTAAAAAACTAAAAATGGAACTGCCTTTTGATCCAGCAATTCCACTACTGGGACTATACCTGAAGAATCCTGAAATACCAATTCATAAGAACCTATGTACCCCTATGTTCATAGCAGCACTATTTACAATAGCCAAGTGCTGGAAACTGCCTAAGTGACCATCAGTGGAGGATTGGATCAAAAAACTTTGGTACATTTACACAATGGAATACTACACAGCAGAAAGAAAGAAGGAACTCCTAATCTTTGCAACAACATGGATGGGACTGGAAACTATTATGCTTAGTGAAACAAGCCAGTCAGTGAAAGACAAATACCATATGACCTCACCCATTACAGGACAATAATGAACAAAACTAACAACAAGCAAAACAGAACCAGATATATGAATACAGTGAATAGGTCTTCAGTGGGCAGGAGGGTGGGGGGCAGGGGAGGAGGGAGGAACAGGCAAGGAAGGAGAGCAGTTTAGTCAAGAAACTAGCATGGAAGAACCATGGACATGGACAACAAGTGGGATTGACTTTGTGGGGGAGTGGGTGGGTGGGGAAAGGGACAGAGGGGAGGAAGAAGGGAATGGATGTAATACAACAACAATAAAATTACATGTGAAAAAAAAAAAAAAAAAAGCCTCCCTGAGAGACTGGAAATGTGCTCTGACAGTCCCAGTTCTGCACATCAGTCTGATCTCCCTGCAGAACTGAGCTCAGCAGGGTGGAGCCACAGGTAGTGGAAGCGCTGGCCAAGTGATTCAATGGGGATGGGGGAGAACCCAGCTGAGTGCCTGAGACCGGGAAGAATGGTCCTCTTTCCAGAGCTGAACAGTTCAATCACTGTCTCAGGGTCTCCCAAGACCTTCTTCAGGAAAAGAGTGCTCCAAAAAGCCCCTGCTGTGTGCAGCCAGCAGACCCCTGTGCAGGGTCCAAGCGTGTGGGGTGGTAGCATTGGCAGCAGCTAGAGGACTGGGCAGTGCACTCCTCAGTCTGGTGATGTGACAATACAAGTCTTCAGCCCTGGGTAGGCGATGTCTGAGTCTCTAGCAGACTCCCTTCTCTCCCAGGCAAACTGAATCCTCACTAATTTTCACCACCAGATGCTATGCAGGCTCCTTTTCCTGTCTTGGCTGCTCTGGGCTGGGGACCCCTTGCATGGGGCTGAGACCCCCACACTCCTGTGGGGAGGGAGTGGTGCAGCTGGGATATCTCACTGCATGTGGCTGCAGGGCCAGCCCTTTCCTCATCTCCACCTTTCTTACCCATCTCTATGTGGCCTTTCTGTAAATCCTTGATTATGCTATTGCAGTTCAGCTAGTCTTCAGTTGGTTATTCAGGTTGATTGGTCTACAATGTAGCTGTAAATCCGGTTTGACATTGGGAGCGGGTGAGTATAGCTTCCACCTACTCTGCAGCTATCTTGGAATCAAAATGGTATTTATTAAGTCACAGAGTCAAACAACGTCACAGCTGGTAAGAAATTATTAGGAGGTCAACTAATCCAACACCTGATTTTGGGCAAACTCTGGCTCAGAGAGAGGCAGTTAATTTGCTAAAGTCACAACCTGTTTGACCCAAAAGCCATATATATATATATTAGAGAGAGGGAAGGGAGGGAGAAAGAGAGGGAGAAAAACGTCAATGTGCAAGAGATACTTCAATCAGTTGCCTCTCACGTGCCCCCAGCTGGGGGCCTGGCTGGCAACCCAGGCATGTGGCTGGACTGGGAATCTAACTGGTGACCTTTTGGTTCACAGTCCAGCACTCAATCCACTGAGCCACACCAGCCAGGGCTAAAGTGTCTTTTTACAGATTTTTTTTTAGAACCCTGCAGAACTAGTTAAATATATTATAAGCATGTTGTTGAAGACTATCCATTTTATTATTCAGTGTCCTCTATATGACATCCCCACGTGAGAAATTTCAGAACTAAGTGCCAGGAAAAATTTGTTTATCCTGAGGAACTGGTATGCTTTTATTCCTCATGGACAACACAAATCTGGCTGCCAGGATCTTCAGAGCCAAATTTTCAGTTTCAACTTTATTAACCATGTAGGACTTTATGGCTTGAATATCTATTCTACTTCCTTCTGGCTTTGTTTGTTTTTTTCTCTTGAGCTAGATTTTTAGTTAATATAATTTTTATATGTAATATGTTAGTTGTATTATTTTAAGCTGCCTCAAGTTCTTTGTGATATAAGGAAAGATATAGACAGATAAACAGAAAAATCCTGTATTATCTGACCTCTGTAGCACAGTGGAAAAGCATTGGGTTTGAAATAGCTTGTAGTCCAAGGTTTGTCATTTAAAAAAAATCCTCACCTGAGGACATTTTTTCATTGCTTTTTAGAGAGAGAGGAAGGGAGAGAGAGAAACATTGATGTGTGAGAGAGAAACATCACTTGGTTGCTTCTGTATGTGCTCCAAGTGAGGATTCAACCCACAACCTTTTGGTTTATAGGATGATGCTTCAGGGCCAAGCTTTGTCATTTGAACAGACTTCTTAGAACTTCAGTTGCCTTTCATCAGCTTGGCCATTGTAACCTCTGGCATGGTTTACCCTTTTTTAAAGAGCAGAGGTATCTGAAACTTAGGCAATGATTGTCCATGACTTATACAAGGTGTTTTGGGGAACCTGACTCTAAGAGATTTAGTGTGATTTGAAAGAAACATTTTACTCAATTCTTGATAGGAACAAAAGATTAGAGTAAGTTGTTTTTTTTATACTTTTTAAAAAGATTTTATTTATTATTTTTAGAGAGAGGGGCAGGAAGAGAGGCAGAGAGGGAGAGAAGCATCAATTGCATGGTTGCCTTTCACCTGCCTCCAGCCATGGATCTGGCTGGAAACCTGGCTTGCAACCTGGGTATGTGCCATGGCTGGAAATTGAGCCAGTGACCTTAGGTTTCCCAGGCTGGTGCCTATCCACCGTGTCACCAGCCAGGCCCTTAGAGTAAGTTTTTTTGTTTTTTTTTTAATAGATTTTATTTATTTTTATAGAGAGGGGAAGAGAGGGAGAAAGAGAAGGAAAGAAAAACGTTGATATGCAAGAGAGATACGGATCAGTTGCCTCTTAGACTCCCCTCACCCCCAACTGGGGACCTGGCCCACAACCTGGGCACATGCCCTGACCAAGAATGGAACTGGAGACCTTTCAGTTTGCGGGATGACACCCAATCCACTGAACCACACCAGTCAGGGTGGATTAGAGTAAATTTTAAGATTACTGAGAGAAATAGTACACATTTTACTGACTTATTTGCTTTGATTTACATTTATTTTCACTTTTAAGATGATCATGCAGTGAAATTTACTCTTTGGGAAGTGCATAGTTCTATGAATTTAACCATCTCCCTGGAAAACTCCTCATGCTATCCTTTTATAGTCACGCTCTCCTCTCAGCCATATGCCTTGATTTTATTTTAAAATGTCTTCCCCTATATTTTAAGAGAATAGATGAAAAAGGATTGATTTGATTGAACCGTTCACTTAAGAGTTCCTACCATATACTCACCATTGTGGTAGGTTCCACAGGCTGTATAAGGAGTATCATGTAGACGAGGGTTTTAAGGAGGCTACAGTATGGTTGGCAAGATCAGCCTAATATGTCGGAAGCAATGAGGTGACCATATAAGACACTGTGAAACCAAGTGCTAAATTCGCACAGATCAGAGGATAGGAAAGCATCTGCCTAAGCTAGACCATAGGTTTCTACAACTGAGTGACACATGATTTATATGTGTCTATTTCTTTCTGTGAGGAGGACAGACTAGAATGTATTTGGAAATGCAAGGGGTTAAGTTTCACCTCTGAAAGTGACATATTAGTCTAAACAGAAGAAAGGAATCCCATGCTTGTGAGAATATTTATAAAAGTCTTCAGGATCTACAATCAAGGAAGTCTACCTTCGAACAAAAAAATTATTCTTTTACTTTTACAAGACATAGAGAGACATATGACTGCCAAATGGTTTTGCTCTGCCTCCAGAGAAAGTGGACAGAGCTGACATCCAGATATCTATCGCAGAAGCCTGACCAGAATTTTCCGTTATGAACACAGTGATGTAAATTCTGAACATATGGCTCCCATCAGTGATCTATGAGGAGGTGATGGAATGTAGGTTGGGGAAGAAAAGAGGAAGGCCAAGTCTCTGACTCTGAAGTGAGGAACAGCTGGACACCATATGTGTGTGTTTAGACTCGGAGCCAGCTTTATGTCGAGGGAGTAGGCAGTCTCCCAAGCCTTGTGATTTGTAGGGTGTGGGGAAAGGATGTTCCTTTGCCACATTCTTCCCCTGCAGGCAGGCCCCAAGGCCTGAACTTTCCATTCGAGAAAGAAACAAAATATTGTGTGTTCTGGAGCCCCTCTTAAAAATATAGGGAGCTGGATGGGAAGGGGCACCAACACAGGAAGCTGGGAAGTTATCAGAGATTTGCTGTGGGGCAGTTTACCTCATGAGCTCAGCAGAACTGCGGGGAGGAGGGTGACCCATTTGGATAGGGTATCTGTGTGTATGTGTGTGTGTGTGTGTGTGTGTGTGTGTGTGCATTCTGGGAGCCAGTGTGTTTGCAAAAAGCTGGCCCCATACAGGTTAGAATGGTGGAATTTAGTGTACATGTACATATCTCAGCTCATTAGCTGTAGGTTTGGTGTCTGCAATGGTTTACTCTCCAAGGTGTCAAACATCTCTAGCATCATAAGTGTACAGCTTAACCACAGAGATTTACTAAGAACTGATCAGGAAGATGGCTCCGTGAGGCATTCTTGACCTGAACACCTCAAAGAGGTTTGTTAAACACCTTCCAGCCAGCCCCCACGAAAAGTGAGAACAAAGTGTGAAGCCCATGATGTGAATGGGGAGACTAGCTGTTACAGAAATTATCACCTCTCTAGAAATAACCTAGATATTCAGGTTAGAAGCAGGATGGTCTGGTGTGTGTGTGATGAGTGCTAGAAACCATGCCCTTCTTAAGCAAATGAAGGGATGTGGAAAGCCAAGCTTTCTGATTGTGCATTCTATACCTTGTACCCTAGGTGTGATCCTGCCTCGAATCCTGAAAACTGACCTTACTACTCAGAACAAAATTGGCCTTTAGTGTCCTCTTCCCAAGCTTTTTTTTTTTTTTTTTTTTTTAATCAGTTCAAGCTCACTGAGCTGGGAGAACACATAAAGCTCCTATTTTCTTGTATGCTAAGAAGCCATGAAGATGGGCAAGATGTCATTACATGTTGAACTTGATTATGTGAAATGTACAAGTAAAATCAGTCCAGAGACTTCAAACCCTCAGAATATAGAAGGAGCGCCAAACCTACAAAGAAGGAGCTTTATGAAACTTAAAATCTAAACCTAATGCCATATTCATTGACACCTCTTTGACACAAAATGTTTCATTTATCATCTCACAATCCCACCTCGCTTTGGTAATTCTACAACTGAAGCATTTGTATTCAGAAAGAAATGTACTTTTCAGATTGGTTTGGGGTAAAGAAAATCAACAAAACCCCATGTGGGTGTGGTGTTGCCTTTTCTGAGATCAGTGTTGGATGGAAAATTCAGATTACTTCTCAGCTTGAGTCATCTGAAATAATTGGATTTGTTCATTTGCAGGTGGAAAATTTAATGTGCCCATTAATGTCTTCAGATGATGACATTTAAACTCGAAAGTGATAATGGTGCTGGGAAGCTGTACCTGGGGCTCTTTATGGTGCTGGGCAGAGAGCTACTGCTGCAGTTATGTGAATTGGCTTTGTCAAAGGCAAACCACAGGGTTTCGGGGTGGTTTCCCTGTAGACTGAGAAGAGAAATTTCCCATTACAGCTTGTGGACATTTGATGTATTGGAGATTCATTAACAGAGAATTCTTGGGACCTGAGACCTGCCTTCTGCTGGACAAGTAGATGTTTGTAACTTTTGGGTGGTACCTAGAAATGGGGACCTGCCCGTTCTCTCAGTAGCCTTTTCCATTTCCATGAAAGTCAAGAAACTATTTCCAACCATGCCTTTCCTACTTGAATGTTGCCTATTTCTCTTCGGTCAGTGTTTCATTTACAGTGACAATAACTTCTCAGCATTGTCTTCATTGAATCCCTTCACAGACTCTTAGACCGTAGTCCTCAAGTCTTCTCCAGCATAAATAACTTTCCAGAGTGACAGCATAGGCTTTTCTTAATTTACTCCAGAAGAAATGAGTTTTTAGGCTTCTTGCTTTATTATTATTATTATTATTATTATTATTTTAAATCACCTTTTTTTAAAGCTAAGATTTTTTTTCTAAAAAAGAGAAAGCTAAGATTTCTTAAGTGCTCACTAATTGCCAGGCAACGTGCTAAGTATTTTACACGTATTACCTCATTTTGTCCTCACAATAATCCAACAGGGATAAAAATTATTTTGCCATTTTAAAGGTTAATAAACTGAAACTGAGAGTTGATTTGCCCAAGTCTGCATTGTTAGTTTCACCCATATCTTTCTATGATGCTCTGTAGCTTCTGTAATTATTGACTACTTTGGTTTTCTTGTATGCTTATTTTTCAAATATATTATTTGTATGTAAATCCATGTGTGTATATACATATGGAGTGTGTATATATACACATGTGTGTGTATGTAATATGTATATAGATGATTGAAGTTAAATTTGCTAAATGTGTGATATGCCACTTTGTGCCTTGCTGGGGTATTAACACATTTTAAAGGAAATAGTAGCTGACCTTCATCTGTACTGAAATTATTCTCTTAGGAATATCCTATTTCTCATTTCCATTAATAAGCTGCCTTGAAGAAGAAATTAGTTCTATGAAGGATGCTACATTAAGTTTTAAAGTGCTAAAGCCAAAGGAATTATAATATTTTCACCTTTATTCCATCCACATACGTCATAGTTGATAAAATTTGACAGTGGTGGCCCTGGCTGGTGGCACAGTGGATAAGACACCAGCCTGTGAACCCAAAGGTTGCTGGTTCGATTCCCAGCCAGGACAACCTAACTAGGTTGCAAGCCAGGTCTCCAGCCAGGTCCATGGCTGGAGGCAGGTGAAAGGCAACCATACATTGATGTTAAAAAATTAAAAATTAAAAAAAAATGACAGTGTTTCCTACTCTGTGCATTGCCTTCCAGGCCCAGGGGCGTCAGATGGTAACTAAGAGGAGCCTTTGCATGTCTCCAGTGAATGGACCATAGGCCATTTTGCAGCTTTTTATGGTCTGGTGGGAGGAATAAGCGTAAGCCTATATTGTAGGTAAAAACATACCAGGCTGCACGTGGAATCTGTGCTCTAAGTACATTTCCAGAGTTGCTCATGGTCCTTGGAGGGCTGTGGAATGCAGACAGCAAAGTGCACCCTTTCAGGGGATTTAATCGCGTCTGCAAAGTCAGGGAACCAGGATAAGTTAAGGCATTTGGTTTGGAATTTGAAGGCAAGGACCCAAGGAGTAGAGGAGTTCGGAAGTAAAATTCATTTGTTTTGTGTTGGAATTGAGCTGCTGGTCCCAGATTGGCACTGCTGTGTGCCACGTCAGGCTGGGGGCAGAAGGAAGAGCCACAACTCTTGGATCCTAAGCTTGCTGTTGCCGATTTGTAGGTGTGCACCATTGGGCAACTTAAGTCTTCCCTCTGGACCTCAGTTTCCTCGCTAATCAAGAGGGGATGAGACTATATATACCTCATAGGCTTGTTGTGTTGGTTAAACAGGTTAATAAATGGGAGACCGCTTAAGTCTATAGAGAGCATTAGAAATGTTAGTAATTACTAACAATTACAGTTTAGATGTGTTGTATTCTATACAAAATTTCTTTGCTTATCAGCTTTTCTTCCTCAGAAATGTCTATTACTTTCCTAAGTATGTCTCACAGTATGGAACTGAAAATACTGTTTTAGTACCTGATCGTATTAAGTTTGCCCATTGGTCCTATTTTGTCTTAACTATTCCTTCAGTCCTCCTCTGAGCTGACTTAGGGTGGCTTTGCCCTTGTTGAGGACACTGTGTGAGCTTCTCCACTCTCTCAATTAAATGCTCTCTCTACCAACCACCTCATTCATTTAGCTTTCAAGTTCATCCTTATACTTAATCAGCAACCTAGGCCAAGGTGATGGAGGATGGACCCCCAGAGGGCATGCAAGATGATCTACTCTGACGTGGGGAAAACATTAAAATTTATAGGCACTTGTCGAAAAAAGAAAGAAATGAAGCCTTACCAACGTTTAATCTTTGGGTTGATGCTGCCCACTCACTTGGATCTCTGCATTCAGTGCATCATGTGTGGCATCAACATGCTGAAGGAAGGAGTGTTTCACAATTCAAAATGGTTCTTAGCAGCGGCCTCACTTGTTTTTGCTTTCAGTCTATTGCAACATTCCGTGGCACCTGCACAAGAAGGTTACGGCTTCTATAAGCTGCAATAATAGAATCTTTTGAATAGTATGTAAGGAGAATGGCCATGGAAAATCTTTTATACCACCTAGAGGGCTTGCCAGTTCTCTTGAGAAAAAAGATTTTAAAAGTTGTTGAGCTTAGAGGTAATTTGCACTCTTTTCTGTTAACGAAGATGGGTATTCCAAATGTGCTGACTTTCACTTGCTAAGTAGTTAGCAATAATAGTATGATACCCAGAAGATATTACTAAAAAAAGACTTAATCTATTCTTTCAAGGTGAATTTGAGTGAGTGAAAAGTAGCAGCTTAAAAAATCTATTTTAAACACAGATACTGGAAAATGTTTCTGTCTTTTATGTGGTTTTGTTGCTTTGTCACATAAGAAAAACTTCTGGTATCTATAATTTTTTTAATTGGGAAGAAGATTTCTAAAACCCTTTACAACTTTTCCAAATAAAAAATGTTAGTAAAATTTGAAGTTATTTGTTCAAAATATTAAGATACTATACATACTGATTAGTGTGCAGGCATAACAGATTGTATCAGGAGATACAGGAATTTACTAGACAAATTAAAGCAAAACCTTTGAATAATTACAGTATGGATTTTAAAAAATGAATCATGATGTTGTTTTAAGAACAATGATATACTTTTCTTTGGATCTATGTATTTCTGTGACTTCTCTTTTTAAACCAACGGTATCTATTAAAACTTAAATTTAGAACAAGTCCTTCAAATGGATGTATAATAAGATTTAAAAAATTAAGGAACCATGTTAAGTCATACTGCTCTGGTTTAATAAATTATGCTGAATAATACTTTTTGGTGAGAACAAATTTATTTTGTACCATTCATGAGAAATAAAGTCTTATTTCAACTACTGCTGATGTTATCCTTTCTTATCCTTTTAAAATTCTTATTTTTTGTATGTTTTTTCATAATGTATACAATATATTAGTATAGTTGCAGTATATGTGTACAAATTTATTTTTACTTTTACTCAGGATATGTGCTTTTAAAAATCCATTGCATTAAAATTTGGGGGGCCACTGAACTGACCTACCTACTTGTTCCAGACACTTGATAGTGAACATAGCCTTTAACTATCTGCCTCAGCTCTTAGAAAGAGCCTGGCTGAGAGAGCTGATATTTAGATAAAGAACATGCTCGCCCCTCCCAGTTCTACCGGTGTTACATTTTTCACTCTTGCCTCAAGATACAAGGGCTACCTATCTAGGAGGTCTAAAGATGGGTCAAGGTGAAAGAGTAAAGCTGGAAAGCCACTAGAGAAGGAATATGGGTCAATAACCAGAGAGGGAGGAATGAAATATCATATGGAGGGATTAATATTTTATGTACCCTCCCTCTCTCACTTGACCCTCCTTTAGTTCTCAGAAAAATCATCTTAAGATAGTATTCTACAGCACATTTCATTCCCCTTATGAACCTGCCTCCAGTCACACAAAGCACACAAGACCACAAAGAGGAACGAGAAGTGCTGAATTGTATTACCTGGTATTGTTCCTTAATTGTTTTATGCATGTAAGCCCTAGATAATGGGGCACTAGTTAAAGAACATCAGACAGACCTTAGTTTGAATCCTGATTCCAGTGGTTGCTTGGTGACTTTGTGACCTAGGGAAAGCAATCTCGCCTTTCTCTTTGGCTAATTTAATTTTTTTAATTGTAATTTCTTCATCCACAATATAATGATACTAATACCTCTCAGGGTGTTGGGGAAGACTAAAGTCATGTAAGTTCATGGAAAGCTTTTAGCAAGGAACCTGGCATACAACAAGTCACTCAACAATAGTATTACCCACTAGACTGTCACCTTCTGATGGTTGGGACCATGCTAGATGTTCTATGCTTCTTTCTTATATCCACAGTGCCTGACACAGAGATAAGCATGCACTAGGTACTCAGTACTTGTCCAACTGAATAGAATTAGTGGGAAACATAACAGGACAATGTTGATATTAGGAACCTAGTGCAACCTGAGATGAAGACTTTCTACCAATTTACTTCCTTCTCCTTGATAAAATAACTTATTTTGGCAAGGCATTCAGAAATTTTCTGTACCTCAATTCTGTTGCAACAATTCTTTTTGTATATTTATGTTTCATACTTTTAGGAGATAAATAAAATTTTTTACTTTTTCATCAGTGGTTATCACTGTTCTCTGTCAGTGAAGTTTGACTCTGGCCTCTCCTTTGACCTTAATGGCACAATGCTAGCAATATAATTATGCTTCTTTCTGTATAAACACTGTTCAGAAATGACTTCTCCCTGCTTGCCATCCAAGCCTGAGCTCCTGAAGCTGGCACTGAAGGCCTGGCATTTAACTGGACCTCATTCGACCTATCCAAATCTGTTTCCTACCGTGCCTCCTGGTCTAGTCACATGGGTCTTACCATTGGGCCTAAACACTATGCACAACTCAAACTCTTAGCTTTTCCTTTTGTGAGGGTAGGATCTCCCATTCCCAAATATGAGAAGTAAAAAAAATTTTTTTATTCATTATTTTTAGAGAGAGGGGAAGGGAAGGAAGAAGAAAGGGAGCGAAACATCAATGTATGGTTGTCTTTCACCACCTCCAGTTGGGGACCTGGTTAGAGACTTGGCTTACAACCTGGGTATGTGCCCTGGCTGGGAATAGAACCAGAGATACTTGGGTTCTTAGGCTGGTGCTCCATCCACTGAGCCACACCAGCTAGGGCCCCAAATGTGAGAATTTACCTACTTAGTAAATGCCCCATTGAGTTCTTCTACAATGCTCACTAGCTATATTGTTCATTTAAGATTCTTAGCTAAGTGTCATATGTGGTATTTGCCTTCCAGAAATGAGATCTGACTCATCTGAAGGCAGAGAGGGTTATAGTGACATGTATTCTACAGCGTATATAGTTAGTGATTATTTAAGATGAAAGAACAACAACAAAAAAGGATAAAGGAACCATGAAAGTGCTTTGTAAACTTAAATTCATTCATACCTATAGTACTGCAATGAAAACCTGCTGGGCTAGATAACTAGAATGGATCTAAGGAAGGTGCATTTTTTAGGGAATGCTAAAAAATTCCTGGGAAGGAAAGTTTGGTAAAAAAAAAAAAGAAAAAAAAGAAAGACTAGATTTTCCGCAGTTAAGTGGGATGAAAGCTCAACTTTGGTCATTGAAATGTTGTGTGACCTCAGAGACCAGTGAAATCAGAGATATTTAGGTTGTTAAGTGTTCTAACCAAACTGAAGAAAGAATGTGCCCATCAGGAAGGATTTGTTAATATCTGTGTTGCTTACCTACATCATAGTGCTCAGGACACAGAGTCTGGCATATTGAAGGCTCTTACTGAACAGCGTTGAATGAATAAAGGTGAGTCTTCTGGGAAATTGAGTTTAGTCCAAGTATGATGACAAAGTAAGGTCCCTGGGATCACAAACCTGAAGATGAGACAACGGTAAATTTGCAAGGTTACTGTTGCCTCGGAAGAGTTTTTTGAAAACATCCTGCCATGCTCCTGAAAAGCCCCCCAGTTTGTCTTTTTTTATTTGAAACTTCTTTCAAGGCACCTTCTGGCAGTACTAACACCTTTTCCTCTGATCTGAAAGCTAAAGTAACTTTGCATTTTCCATACATAGTTAAAAATCTTCGTTTATCTTCATTTCTATATCTGGCCTACATTCACCGTGTTACATTTTATAAATACCACTCTGTAACAACCTACATTAGCCAGTCTGTGTCTCTTACTTGTGGTATTTGACACTCAAATTTTCAGTTGGGCGCCTTCTTCACTTTTAGCATCTCCTTAGTAAACCACACCAAACTCTGAGAAAACAGTCAATCATTCTGTCACTCCAGAAAGCAGGTAATTTGGGAGTCATTTTAAAATAAATATACAGGTTGCAAGCCAGGCATCCAGCCAGGTCTGTAGCGAGGGGCAGGTGAAAGGCAGACAACCATACATTGATGTTTCTCTCCCTCTCTGCCTCCTTCCCTTCCCCTTTCTCTAAAAATAATAATAAATAAAATCTTAAAAAAATAAAATAGGGGGGAATGGGTGGGTGGGGAGGGGGACAGAGGGGAGCAAAAAGGGGATGGATGTAATACAACAACAATAAAATTTTAAAAATTAAAAATAAATAAATATAAAAACCCCAAGTCCAACATGGGCTTGAGTAACTTAAGGACTAATTGCTATTGCTGTTTTTGCTATCCAGTCTAGGGAGGGAATGTTTCCAAAGATGATTTGAGAATCATTTTCGTTCTACTCTTCACAGCCAAATCATCTGGTTTATGTGCTGAGTCCAAAAAAACAAAAACAAAAACAAAAAAACCCCAAAACACTGCTTCATATTTTCCCTCAGAAACAGGCCAAAGAGCAAATCTGAAAGATCACAGTAGGTTTTAAGTGAGAATTTCCAGAACATCCTTGAAAATAAAGGCAATACGTGATTAAAACAAAACAAAACAATACAAAACAAAAACAAAAACACGAAAAAAAACCACCAAAAACACTGTTCTCCAGCCATTGCCTCTGTGTTTTCTCTCTTGCATTAAATGGCAATGGAGGTCAAATGCCATTTGCCTCTCTGCTCCTTCACAACCTAATTTGATGAGTACTATTTCCTTCACTGCAGCCTTTTAAGTTGCTGTCCTGAGGAAAGGCTGTGAAAGCAAGCATGGGGCAAGGATTGCAGGATGCATTTACTAGGCTCTCCTGGCATCGGTCTTGTTTCTAACCCCAGGAACAAGCACTGTGGCCTGCGTTCTGCCTGCGTTGCTCTTCCCTTGGTGCTTGTCAGGTTGAACTCCAGGTTCTTTATTCCTCAGCTTCTGTATTACTCCTTCAAGAGGCCTACTCTGACCATCCCACCCAATGTAGCCAGCATTGTCCCCAGCCTATTCACTCCGTATTGTATTTCTCTAATATCTTCCATTGCAATTTACCACTCTCTGAAATAATCTAGTACAGTTACTTGTTCGTTCCCCTCTCCCACTTCCCTTCCCAATAGACTGTAACCCCTATGCAGGCAGGGACCGTGTCTGTTTTATTCAGCTCTGTATATATTCAATACTTAGCCTGGTGCATTCTAGGTGATCGGAAGCTATTTGTTCAATGAATAAATGAGGAAGATAGAGGGTAATGAGGGTAATGCAGGGCTGCCACAGTGTTCTTTCTTCCTGGAACATATAGCCACACAACAGAAATTTGCCAAGATTTGTCAAGCTCACTGACCTCTACTCACATCTGCTGATTCATGTGGATACAAATAACATAATCAAAATAGAATAAACTGGCTCTTTAGTGATTCTAAAGTTGAATGTGAAACTTGCAGGGCGTGGAAAATACAGGTTGCATTTTTATTTCTTTCATGGGGCGGAAAGGGTGACTTTGGCAAAGAATGAAAGACACAGAAAATGAAGAGTTGACCACGTTCACAATGTTGAAGAGGATAAGATTTTCTGGACTGTGCCTCATGGTGGTAAACAATGAGTTGTTCATTAAGGACAAAATTTATCTTGTGAAGACAGACAAAAATATGTTTGTCAGGAGATTCATGAACCTTGTCAGGAGTGGAGGGTTGCCAGATTGAACAAAAACACACAAAAAACCCAGGATGCCTAGCTAAATTTGAATTTTGAATTTCAGATAAACAATGAATAGTTCCTTAGTAGAAGTATGTCCCAAGCAATATTTGTTGCCTGCTTTTTATCTGGCAGCCCTACAAGAGTATTTTCATCCAGTTCTCATTACTCTGTATTATTCACAAGGATATTACAAGAACGTTATCAGATGACTTGTTGATTTCTAGAGATAATGTGCCTGGGGCAACATATCCCAGACCATGTTCTGTGAAACCATACAGTCCCACAAGAGGTGACTATACCTTGGCAAATGGTCAAATAATGTTTGCAGAATAAACTAAACCTTTTCTTAGAAGAGTGCATATTAGAATATTAAAGGTGCTGAGAAGTCCTACAGGAAAGCTATGCACATAAGTATCATTCCCCAAATTTGCTTCCATTTCTCTCTAGCTGAATTATCTCTCTTTGGAGCTCCCATTCTCACCTCAGATGACCAGCCTGGCTGAATGTTTTGGCTTTCTCATTGAACTGAGTTCTGTATTGGCTGGCTCTCACTTTTCTCCCTGGGGGCAAAGAATACAGAAAGCTGAGATTTGGGCTCCAAGAAAAAATTGCTTAGTCTTGCTCAGGGCCTCACTGCTATCTTCAGCTGTGGGGGAAAGCCAGAGCTGTTCAGGAGCCTTCTGAGGATTTTGTTTTTAATTTATTTCTTATTCCTCACCCGAGGACATGTTTATTGATGGGAGAGAGAGAGAGAGAGAGAGAGAGAGAGAGAGAGAGAGAGAGAGAAAGAGAAAAACATTAATGTGAGAAAGAAACATCAATCAGTTGCTTCCTGTATGTGCCACAACTGGGGATTGAGTCCCCAACCTGGGTATGTGCCCTGACTGGGAATTGAACCTGCAACCTTTTGGTTTTCAGGATAATGCTCCAATTAACTGAACAACCTGGCCAGGGCTCATCCATTGTTTTAGATATACTGTGTTGTTATGGTTTTAAAAGTAGAGTATAACAATCCAGTTAAATTGAAGTGTGACAACTATGGAATTAAAGGAACTGCATCCATCCAGACTGGTAGGAGGGGCACAGATGTGAAATGGGCTGGTCTCACATCCACCTGTGGTGGATAAAAATTTAGGAGGGATATCTTAAGAGTAAGGAGTCCCAGCCCCACACCAGGCCCCTCAGCCCAGGGTTCCAGTGCCAGGAAGATAAGTCCTCTATATATTCTGGATGCAAAAACCAGTGGGGACTGAGTCAGTGGAAGAATCTTCTTGAGTCCCAAGCAGCTTCTCTTAAAGAAACCACACATGGACTTATTCAGACTCACTCCCTCTGAGCTCCAGCACCAGGGTAGCAGCTTAAACACACCAGTGACATACAGGGAGGAACTGAAGTGCCTGGTATCAAGGTGAGAGCTGGGGGACAGCTTTCTTCCAGACAAACAGGCAGGCAGACCATTGTCCTTTTTCCAAACCCTACCCTACAGAGAGCCACAGAGCTAGCAGGTAGTTGCCATAACTGAGATTCCATCAACTGGGCTAATACTGTTTGTCCTGCCCTGGAGACTCTATCCCGCCCAACTTACCTTGAGCTCAACCAAGCTGTTAATAGAAACTTTTCCAAATGAATGGCTTATCTTGGTTCAGGAGTCACAACTTTCTAAATCTTCTTAAACAAACAACAGCTGACTCAGTGAGCCTCCAGCCCCTGTACCCCATTGTTAAGTGGCCCCTAGCAGCAGTCGCAGCCTAGATTCACAGCTTGCTTTGCCCAGGGATCTCCAAGCCCAGCCCAAATAGCATCTCAGATTGCTTTATAGCTTAGGCAGGGTGGCCCAGGGCAAACAAAACATGGGGGAGAGGGGGCACCGCTGACCTTGGCCTACACCACCTGGGAAACGCCAGAGCCTGTGCACCCAGTGCACAGCTACAGACCACGTCAGAGGACCACCACCCTGTCCCCACATAGCTGATCCTCCATGGAGGGTGGAGGTTGGTGGTCAGTGGTCACAGCCAATCTTTGCAGATGACTGGCCTGGGTAACCACCCCCCCTCATTGACCTGCCAACAGCAATTAAGGCTCAACTTACAAGGAGAAGGTGTACTCAGCCTGCAGAGAGCCTACCATGAGTACCCAGCTTGGGTGACAGGGGAGGCTGTGCCATTGGACCATACAAGGCACCTACTACACTGGGCCACACTACCAAGACATGAAGTCTAAGCAGCTCTACCCAATCCACTAACACAGGGAAGCTGCCAAAATCAGGAGACAAAGAAACATGGCCCAAATGAAAGAAAAGATCAAAACTCCAGAGAAAGAACTAAACAAAATGAAGACAAGCAAAGTTCAGAAAACACCGGTTATAAGGATGCTCAAGGAATTTAGTGAAGACCTCAACAGCATAAAAAGTCCAGTCAGAAAGGAAGGATACACTAACTGAAATAAAGAACAATTTATGAGGAGACAACAGTAGAGTGGATGAAGCCAAAAGTCAAATCAATGATATGGAACATAACGAAGAAAAAAGCAAACAATCAGAACAACAATAAAAAAATAAATCCAAAAAAGAGAGGACAGTGTGAGCATCCTTGGGGAGAACTTTAAGCATTCCAACATTTGCTTCATAGGGGTGCCAGAAGGAGAAGAGAAAGAGCAAGAAATTGGAAATCTATTAGAAAAAATAATGAAAGCAAACTCCCTAGTTTGGTGAAGGAAATAGTTATGCAAGTCCAGGCAGCACAGAGAGTCCCAAACAAGATGGATGCAAAGAGGCCCACACCAAGATACAGAATAATAAAAATGCCAAAGATTAAAGATACAGAGAGAATCTTAAAAGCAACTAGAGAGAAGAATAGAGTTACCTGCAAAGGAGTTCCCATAAGACTATCAGCTAATTTATCAAAAGAAACTTAACAGGCTAACAGGAACTGACAAGAAATATTCAGAGTGATGAAAAGTAAGAACCTACAACCATGACTACTCTATCCAGCAAAGCTTTCATTTAGAATGGAAGGACAGATAATGTGCTTCCCAGATAAGGTAAATCTTGTCATCATCACCAAACCTTTATTATATGAAATGTTAAGGAACTTATTAAAGAAAAAAAAGCAGGCTGGTGCAGCCACTGTGGAAAACAGTATGGGGTTTCCTTAAAAAACTAAAAATGGAACTGCCTTTTGATCCAGCAATTCCACTACTTGGACTATACCCAAAGAATCTTGAAACACCAATTCATAAGAACCTATGTACACCTATGTTCAGAGCAGCACTATTTATAATAGCCAAGTGCTGGAAACAGCCTAAGTGCCCATCAGTGGATGACTGGATCAAAAAACTTTGGTACATTTACACAATGGAATACTACACAGCAGAAAGAAAGAAGGAACTCCTACCCTTTGCAGCAACATGGATGGAACTGGAGAGTATTATGCTTAGTGAATGAAATAAGCCAGTCAGTGAAGGACAAATACCATATGATCTCACCCATTACGGGACAATAATGAACAAAACTAACAACAAGCAAAACAGAACCAACTATATGAATACAGTGAACAGGCCTTGAGTGGTCAGAGGGAAGGGGGTTGGGGAGAGAGGGGAGGCAGAGGCAAGGAAGGGGAGCAGTTTAGACAAGAACCTAGTATAAAGGAACCATGGACATGGACAACAGGGGGGAATGACTTTGGGGGGAATGGGTGGGTGGGGAGGGGGACAGAGGGGAGGAAAAAAGAAATGGATGTAATACAACAACAATAAAGTTAAAAAAAAAAAGAAAAAAGAAAAAGACAAAAACTCTGAAGAAGAAAATGGTAAAAAATACAAATCTGTCTACAATTGAATGTAAAAAACAAATTAAGCAAACAAAAACAGAGACAGAATCATGGGTACGAGAGGATTTTAATGGTAGCCAGATGGGAAGGGAGTGTGGGTGAAGAAGTGAGGGGATTAAATAGGTAGTTACAGAATAGATGTGGGAATGTAAAGTACAGTATAGGAAATGGAGTAGCCAAAGAACTTATATGCATGACTCATAGACATGAACAACAGTGGGGGGATTGCCTGAGGGAGTGGTAGATGCTGGGTGGAAGGGGCAAAGGGGGATAAATTGGGACAACTGTAATAGCATAATCAGTGAAATATAATTTTATTATTTATTTATTTATTTAAAAAATTGCTTCCCATTTACATTCTTTTTTTTTTTTTTTTAGATTTTACTTATTGTTTTTAGAGAGGGGTAGGGAGAGAGGCAGAGAGGGAGAGAGACATCAATGTATGGTTGCCTTTCACCTGCCTCCAGCTAAGGACCTGGCTGGAGACCTGCCTTGCAACCTGGTTATGTGCCCTGGCTGGGAATCGAACCAGCAACCTTTGGTGGATAAGTGGCTCCTTATCCACTGTGCCACCAGCCAGGGATGAAATATAATTTTAAGAAGTAGAGCATAACAATCTTGGTGTGAAAAAAAACTAGTTTATCATAGGAATTAATATTTTACTTATGTAGTTGTCTAGGTTCAGTCAAGAACAAATCTTCTTGACATTTGTTTCATGAGTAACATTACTCCTCACTACCAGTCCTCTGTGAGTGCTCTAGCCTCTAACATTCAATGGAACAACAAAGAAATCAAAATGCTTACCTAACCTTTATGAAAATATTTAAAATTATGATTTAATTTTTAATCTCCCATGACAGCATTAAAATAAATGGTATAAATCTCAATGGGACTAACCACCTGCTGCATAATAACACTTAGGATATGGCCTAGACAGTCAAAATTTCCTCTCCATCACAAACCAATGTGGCATGGGCTGGGCAATGGGAGGGTGGTAGATATTGACATTTTGCATTTCACAGTGGGTGAACACATGTCCTGTGTTCACACTTTGGGTTTTCATATTATGCAGTGTTCCTCCTTGCCATTTATTTTCTCCATTTTGCCATCAAACAAACACCAAGAAACTCAAAACACACTTAACATCCACCGCAACAAGAATAAGAAGAGGCAAGAAGAAAAGCACAGGTTTTTTTTAGTTTTAAAGGAAATGAAAGAATCATTCAATCTAGAAATATGGGATTTGAGGTTTATAGAGTCCATTGTGAAATCTTTTACACAATTACCTGAGGTCTGGGGCACTAGCCACAGGAGAGGGAATGGGTAAATTGAGGGATGTCAAATTAAATAAGATGTTTTATTGTGTTGAAATGATACTAACACAATATAATATAGATGTGGTAACTAGTTTGTCAGTGTTTCCACAATTTAAAAAGTTAGCGTCAAAAGCCTCACACCCTTGGGAAGCAAATTTCTTAGCTTTATAACATTTCATGTGATATATATATATATATATATATATATATATATATATATATATATGTAAAATGGTTTGATACAAAGCTTAGGTTGTGAATATTTTTAGTCAGACCAGTGTCTGGCCCCTAAATAAGTACTCAGTACATGTGTATTGAATTCATGAATATCTTTTTAAAAAATTTATTGTTGTTCTATTATAGTTGTCCCATTTTTTTCCCCATTGCTTTCCCTTGCCCTGCCTACCCCATCCCCTCTTCCACAGTCAATCCCCACCCACCCTGTTGTCTATATCCATGGGTCCATAAATGTCTTATATACACAACTTTCCTAAGTTTCAAGATAGTTCGAGATAGGAACCTCTGTTAACTCAGCTGATCTCTTACATTAGATTGATAGGGTTTCTTGGCATTGACACCATTGACATTTGGAGTCAGATGATTCTTTAATATTGGTTCTGTTCTTTATAAATAGCGACTCTGACCTCTACCCAGTAAGTACTAGTAGCACACCTCCAGTTGTGACAACCAGAAGTATCAACAGATATTGGCAATTGTCCCCAGGGAGGCAGTTTGAAATGGCCCCTACTTGAGAACCACTGAGTTAGAAAATGCTGCAGGGCTCTGGCTGGTGGCACAATGGATCAGGCGCTGGCCTGGGAACCCAAAGGTTGCTGGTTTGATTCCCAGCCAGGGCACAATAACCAGGTTGCAAGCCAGGTCTCCAGCCAGGTCTGTAGCTGGAGGCAGGTGAAAGGTAACCATATATTGATGTCTCTCTCCCTTCCATCTCTCTCTAAAGATGATAAATAAAATCTTAAAAAAGAAAGAAAGAAAGAAAGAAAGAAAGAAAGAAAGAAAGAAAGAAAGAAAGAAAAGTTCTCTCAGAGTAAAAGCAGTCCAGCTAATGAATGAAGGAATTGCTACCAAACCCCTAAAGAAATAATAGATATAGGCCATAATCATTAATGGCTGCTAAAAGAGCAACAACTGGACACCAAGAGCTTTTTTTTTTTAAGTGTGATAAAAATTACATAATATAAAATTCACTTTTTGAGCCCTGGCTGGTGGCTCAGTGGACAGGTGCCAGCCTGCAAACCCAAAGGTTGCAGGTTCGATTCCCAGCCAGGGCACATAACCAGGTTGCAAGCCAGGTCTCCAGTCAGGTCCATAGCTGGAGGCCGGTGAAAGGCAACCATACAGTGATGTCTCTCTCCCTCTCTTCCTTCCCCTCTCTCTAAAACTAATAAATAAAATCTTTTAAAAAATTTAAAAAAAGAAAGAAAGGAAGGAAGGAAGGAAGGAAGGAAGGAAGGAAGGAAGGAAGGAAGAAAGAAAGAAAGAAAGAAAGAAAGAAAGAAAGAAAGAAAGAAAGAAAGAAAGAAAGAAAGAAAGAAAGAAAAAGAAAGAAAGAAAGAAAGAAAGAAAGGAAATGCTGTAGGTTCGCCCTGGCTGGTGTGGCTCAGTGCATTGGCACCAGCCTGTGAACCCAAGGCTCGCTGGTTCAATTCCCAGCCAGAGCACATAACCAGGTTTCAAGCCAGTCTCCAGCCAGGTCTGTAACTGGAGGCAGGTGAAAGGCAACCATACATTGATGTTTCTCTCCCCTTCTTCCTCCCTCCCTGACCTTCTCTCTAAAAACAATGAATAAAATCTTAGAACAAACAAACAAACAAAAAATACTATAGGTTCAGATTTAGAGTCCCCATAAGTTGACTCCAGTTCTTTATAGACTACACAGTTCTGCCACACTTGCTCTGACAGAGAGGATCCAAAGACTTTCATGACTGCAAGAGGAGGAGGCACAAGAAGAGAGCCAGATCAAAGTCCATTAATTGATGAATGGCTAAGCAGAATGAGAGACATCCATATGATGGAACAGCATTCATCCTTAAAAAGGAAGACAGTACTGATACTTGCTAAGTACAATGTGGATGAATCTTGCAAACATTATGCTAAGTGAAGAAAGCCAGATGCAAAGTTGCATATTATATTCCATTTACATGAAATCCCCAGAATAGATAAATCTATAGAGACAGAAAGCTGCTTGATGGTTGCCAGGAGCTGGGAGTGCGGGAGGTGGAGATAACTGCTTAATGGGTACAGGGTTTCCTTTGGGAATGATGGAAATGTTTTGGACCTGCATAGAGTGGTTGCGCAACATTGCAAATGTACTAAATACCACTGAGTTGTCACTTTGAAATGGTTCATTTTATATTATATGAACTTCAACTCAATAAATTAAAAAAAAAAAAAAGATGATGAGAGGCCAAGCAGGCCAACAGAGGTCCAACTAAGTGAAAAGGGAGCTGATCGGGGGTAAGTAGAGTCACCCAGTTTTCTTTAAATGGTGTTTCATGGAGTGTTGAAGGTTCTAGGGCGTTTCACTGGCCCTGGGGGAGGGCAGAAAACAGATGGGGCCTCAGTCTTCCCTCCTCTCCAGTACTAATCAAAGTTAGCTATACCTAGTGATTATTGGAGACTTTTGGAGCTCTTACAGCTGGGCAGCAGGTCTGGGAGGAGTGTAGTCCTTGCCTCACTAAACTAGCTGTGCATGACCTGAGCAAATTATTTAATGTTTTGGTTCCTTTTTCCTCATCTTTCAAGTGGGGGACTGAAAGCACAATTCCCTTCACTGGATTGTTCTAAAAATCCAATGAGATCATGTTTTCAAAGTTCTTAGTACATAGAAGATGTTCAATAAATGGTGGCAATTATTAGTTTCCTGTCTTCGCAGATGGTTAGACATGTTCTTTTCCTCTTCAGTTCTTCACCACCCCTGGGCCTAATGTAGGCTTTTTGCCAATAATGTCCCTGCCCTTTCATTGGGTAATTTAAAATCTATTTTTCTAGTTGTTAGGTCAATATTTAAAAAGAACTATTTTGCCTCTAGACATAGTACATAGAATGTTCACCTTCACCCTGGCTAGTGTGGTTCAGTGGATTGAGGGTCACAGGTTCAATTCCCAGTCAGGGCACATGCATGGGTTGTGGGCCAGGTCCCCAGTTGTGGGGGGCACTAGAGGCAACCACACATTGATGTTTCTCTCCCTCCCTTCCCCCTTTCTCTCTATAAAAATAAATAAAAAGAATGTTCACCTTCAAGGCCAGCTCAAAGTCAGACATGAGTCATGACAGCTAGCATTACAATCACATGGGACTAGTTGCCATGAGGAAATGACTAGTCAAATGAAGAAGTGCTTCAGTGTCCGCAGACCTGGGAGGATGTTCAAAAAAATGAGTCTTTCTCTTTTAGTGAGTATTTGGAAGGGACATGGAAGCACATGAAAAACCCAAATAGTTCAAGGTTAAAACTTAGTACTTCTTCTCTGCTCTTTTAAAAATATAGCCTTGAGAAATTTTCTCTTTCACAATACATTTCTTAGAGGGATCTATGACAAATGCTGCATGATGTCACTTATATGTAGAACCTAAAAAGAAAGTCAGACTCATAGAGATAGAGTAGAAAAGTGGTTGCCAGGAGGTGGAGGGAGGCTAGAGGAAGCAGGGAAAGGTTTCAGCTATGAGATGAATTAGGTCTGAGGATCGCTTGTAAAACATGGTGACTATAGTTAATAGCCCTATTATATAATTTAAACTTACTAACAGGGTAGAACTTAAATGTTTATATAGTTAAATGTAAATATATAGAATGATGAATGTGTTAACAAAATAGGATGAATTATTTTACAATGTGAGAGAGAAACATCCATCAGTTGCCTTCAGTACACGCCCCAACCAGGGACTGAACCCACTACCTAGGTATGCACACTTAATGGAGAATCAAACCCACCACCTTTTGGTGTACAGACGGTGCTCCAACTGAGCCACACTGGCCAGGCATGATGTACATTTTAAATACAATAGTCCCTCCTTATTTGGGGGGTGGTGGTGCATACATTCCAAGATCCCTAGTAGATGCCTGAAATCTCAGATAGTACCAAACCACATGTACATGTATATGTACATGTACATATACTATGGGTTTTTTTTTTATGTGTACATACCTTATGGTGTTTTTGGTTTTTTTTTTTTTTTTTGGCATATCAAATTGCCAGTATCATTCCTCTTACACTTTGGGACCACTATTAAGTAAATATGTATTACTTAAACACAAGTACTGAGATATCATGACAACCTATGTGGCAATTGAGACAGCTACTAAGTGACAAACAGGTGGGAGCATGTACAATGTGAAGATTCTGGACAAAGGCATGGTTCACATCCTGTGTGAAATGGGGCTGGAATTGCAATATTTTATCATGCTACACCATTCATTTTTTAAAGCTATTAAAAATATTTTATTGATTTAATTTTTTTAAAGATTTTTTTTCATTATTTTTAGAGAGTGGGGAAGGGAGGGAGGAAGAAAGGGAGAGAAGCATCAATGTATAGTTGCCTTTCACCTGCCTCCAGCTACAGACCTGGCTGGAGATCTGGCTTGCAACCTGGGTATGTGCCCTGACTGGAAGACAAAGCAGTGACACTTGGGTTTTCAGGCTGGTGCTCAATCCACTGAGCTACACCAGCCAGGATAAAAATTATTTTAGAGTGCAGGGAAAGGAAGGAGAAAGAAAGGGAGAGAGACATCAATCGGTTGCCTTCTGTACACATGCCCACCAGGGACCCAACCTACAACCCAGGCATGTGCTCTAACCAGTGATTGAACTGGATACCTTTTGGTTTGCAGGACAATGCCCAACCCACTGAGCCACACCAGCCAGAGCAACAATACATAATTTAAAACTTATGCAATGTACATTTCTGAAAATTTCTATTTAACATTTTAAGGTTGCAGTTGACCACAGGTAACTGAAACCATTGAAAGGGAAACTGCAGATAAGGGGGGCCCTAATGTACCTTATAATTTTGTTTGTCAATTATACCTCAAAGCTGAAAAACAATATAAGTTTTCTCTTTCATGACACATTTCTTAGTAGGGACTATAAGAATGTGTGATTGTAGAGAGACATGAAAATCTGTGCCTATAAAGAGAAAAACATCATCGAAGAGGCTTTGAAATGCAATGTTTTTTTTATTAATATATTTTATTTATTTTGCTATTACAGTTGTCCCTTTGCCCCCCTCCACCCAGTACCCCATTTCCTCCAGCAATGCCCCCCTTAGTTTATGTCCATGAGTCATGCATATACATTCTTTGGCTTCTCTATTTCCTTTCTTCTTCTTAACATCCCCCTGTCTATTCTGTAACCACCAATGTGTACTTTTTTTTTTCCTTTCACATCCAGACAATTCACCATTTAATTACTGCCTTCTGTCAGCTTGTCAAATCATATTAATACAAAGTTTTCTTTTCATTATTCCAAAATGCCTACATTAATTCATTTGTTTAAAGAATTACTCTTTTAAGTAATATGAATTACAATATTACCAAACACATGCAAAAACACATTTACACCCATACATATTTTTACACATATTTAAAGTACTGGATTTTGAATTGTTAATACAAAAAAATTTAAAATATGCCAATAGCTTACATAATTATTACATGTTAAATGATAGTATTTTAGGTATATTGTAGCAAAATTAAGCAGATTTTTTCTTCTTTAATACTTATTTTATTCTGGAATGCTATTTTTGTGAAATACATCACAGAAATGGTGTATTGCAGAACTCACTTTTGTGAAAGTTGTCCTAGAGACAGTGCCAAACCTATAGTAAAAAATAAATTTGGTTTTTGAGTCAGATCCTCCCCGTTCCCATAATACAACTCAACTTTATTTTAAGTTACTGGAACTACAACTTATTCTTTTTGGAGTTTTCCATCTTAAATAGTAGATTTATTTATTTATTTAGGCTGTGCACAGGTCTTACTTCTTTCAATACCCTCTGTTTTTCCTCTACATGTGTTTTACAAGTTGAAGCCTTCAGAAATAATGGCACTTGCAGTGTTCAGCCGGTCCCCAGAGTAGAAATTATTATGTCTACTAAGTTGAGGTAAAAAAAAAAAAATCCCTAGGATTTAAATAATTTTGTAGAGTAGTATTGTAACTATTTTTTGAATTTGTGGTTGATTTCCTATGTGGTCCTAAACTAATCCCTGAACTATTGAAGAGTCTGTTGAGGTAGAGATTAGGTATGTTCACATGAAATGTAATGTGCTTTGAGTGATGTCAACTTCCCATGCTGGGCATTTAGGTGTGGCTCTTTCAGTTCTTTGTGGAAAAACAAAGGCTTAGGAGAACATCCTTTCCATTAGTACTAGATCAAGTTATTTCATATAAGTAAGAAAAAGAGAGGTAAGTGTGTGCTTTATGTTTTGGGAGTGGAATTATATTTTTCTCCTGATGCCATCTTCTTAGAAGATTCAGGAGTTAGCAGGGCAGGTGAGGTAAAATTTTAGAGACACAGAATCACAGACACATGCGTATTTGATCCACTGCTGCTCTTCAAGGCTTCTTCTTTCTTTGTTTTCTCCCAAACAGTATTGAACAAGCATTAGCTTCATATTAGATCCAGGAAGAGTTAGAGGAAGCTGTGCACTGACTAAAAATACCTTCTGAAAATAGAATTCCTTCTATGTTGAGATCTCAAATTGAGTATAGATAAACATCTTTTATTGGTTGATTGGAACATTATATTTCATTGGTAAGTATGTGAGCCTTGACTTCCCGGTGCCAGGTGTCTGTTAGGAATCAAGTCCCAGTGATGGGTTTTGCGTTTTGGAAATTCCAAGGAGGCGATCTCTGAGAGGTTGCTGGCACATTTCCTATAGCAAACCACTGGTCCCTTTAGAAAGGAGAGTTAGTTTTTTGGGCTGGTCAACCTCGGGCACTCTCCTTCACTGAAGACTGCCTGTCCAGGTCTAGCAGAGGCTTCAGCCAGCTACAAAACGCAGTCACCAGAGACATATGCTGCAGTAACTCTAAACAGACCAGAGATAAAAAACTCAGGCCCTGGGCAAGAAACCTTGTGTTCACACAAACGGCAGGCCTCGTGAGCTCAGTAGAAGCATGAGCAAAGTTCTGACAAGATTTCTTGTCCCCAAGAGGAGAGAAACCTCCTCTTTCTCCAGGACCTTTGTGGTGTCAGAGGTCTTAACAGCTGAGAAGCAGAGCCTGGGGGAGCGGGGGAGGGGGAAAGATAGCCAGACCTTCCAACTCTTACCCAGATTAAGGAAAATAAATAAGAATGATTGATTTTTTTAGGAAGGGAGCCATGTGCAAGGAGGGCTCCTGGACCCCAGAAGGAGGCAAAGGGAAGGGGGAGGAAACAGATGTTTGAATAATCACAAAGGGACCCAGGAGGCTGCTATGCTACGTCAATGATGTCATGCTCGATTGAAGTGACTTCTAACTACAGATGTGCAGGCTGTCCCTTGCTCTGGGAGTGAAGACTGTTCCCATATGCAGGTGCACGTACCTGCGTTCCAGACAGCAAGTCACAAATAAACTTGTGCTTGCTCCAATCTGTAATTATCATTTTGGCCCAGTCTGGACCTTAACGCCTGGGTACTGATCACCCTGGGGATAGGGACTGAAAAAGCTTTGCAAGGTGATTGAAGAAGAGCCAACGACCAAGGCTGGGGAGGGACAGTGATATTATTTGAGCAACATGTTCCTAGCTCGCCCAGTCTGGTGCTTTCCTTAGGTCCTTAGATTGAAAACTCCCTTTGATAAAACCCCAAAACCTTTCTGATCTGGAGATTTGTCCTGGAAGACCCTGGCTGTGCACAGATCCTCCCTAAAGGTACAGATGATCCTTCAGAACTGGACTACACCCTCTATTCAACTGCAGCTTTATGATGAGAAGTGGCAGATCCTGTAGGGGCAAACATTAGTAGGGAAAACTATCATTCCCTTGCTTTAAACCTTCCAGTGGATTTCTCTTTCCCATCTCTATAGCTTCATCTTATGCCATTCCACCCCTGCTTTGTTATGCTTTTGTCTCCTTGGCTTTCTTTCAGTTTCTGGAACACTCCAGGCTTTATCTCGCTGCAAGGATTTGACCTCAGCTCTTTTCTCTGCTTAGAAAGCTCTTCCTGAAGATCCTGGATGGTTGGCTCCTACTTAGTCTTCAGTTCTTAAGGTCTAGCCAGTGCCTAGTACATACTTGGTGCTAAGGACACACTGAATGGGAGCAGATGATAGTGGGGTGACTGTGTTTATTTTGGCCTGGTGGCAGGAAGGGGCAACCGAGGGTTGGTGGGGAGGCCAGGTTTGGGGGTAACAATGAAGATAAAGGTGGGGATGGGAGGCTTTTTGTAGCTCAAGTGAGCAAAGGTAGAGCAGAGTGAGCAGGGGAGGAGCAGTGGGTAACCCTTTGCTTTCAGCTGATATCAAGGGGCAGAGCTGAGACCCATGGCTGGTCTCTATGACTAGGAATTCACTGATGGGCGTTGCTATAGCCTGAACCAAGGAGGAAAACCCCTACTCTAACTCATTTATTATCATAATCTAAGAAAGCCAAATAGCAGCCCCTGGGATTTCCAGGGAGAATTTCATTTACATTGTTAATTAAGGGGTTGATTATTGAATAATCATCTCTTCTTGGCTTCTCTCCATCTTGGAAAGAGGTTTTTCCAATTCCAAACTCCTTTCCACCCCTGACTGGAATAGGTGTCCTTCTTCTGCATATTCTTACTGCTCTGCACCTTTTTCCATTAAGACACTGATGTTAGTGTACTGTGCTTGGCAAATGTAAGTCTGTCTTCCACATCCAGCTATGGCCTTGGTGAAGGAAGGGTTTGTACCGCCAGCAAGTGCTGCTTTGCTGTTGGATGAATAAATGAAGCATTCTCTGACCCTCAATATAGCTGCCCCTCATCTTACCATATTTACTCGCTCATTCAACACTTTTGTGTTTTTTTTTTTTTTTTTTTAGTAATGACTCTGCTAAACCTGCTGCTAGGGGCTGGGGTAACAAAGGCAGAAAAAAATGCTTCTCTTCTCTCACAGAACTCACTGTCTAGTGGAAGAGTGAGACAAACTAACAGGACACTGCAGTACAGTGCGGTAAGTGCTAAGACAGGGAAAGTCAAAAGTGCTCTGGGGATACAGGTAGGAGACAAAAAGCATTCCAGGCAGAGGAAGCAACATGTGCAAAGGCCAAAAGGGACAACAATGAGGAGGAATTTTTAAAAATTTCAGTTTGGCTGGAGCAGATAATGAGTCTACAGTTTCTAGATCTACCTCCAGCCAAAAATTGTGACCTTGAAAACTTCATCTTTAAGGTTGGCCATCACCCTGGGGAAGTGAGACAAGTCCTCTGACCATTAGGCCCACAGACCATACCCTCAAAGAGCTCACAGAGACTCACTGCACCTGCCTCCTATCTCATTCAACAAATCCCTGAGAGAAAAGACGGGTACTAGAACACAGGGCATTCTAACCCTGGAGATTATTATACTAAGTGAAATAAGCCAGTCAGAGAAAGACAAACAGCATATGATCTCACTTATATGTGGAGTCTAATGAACAAAATAAACTGATGAACAAAGTAGAAACAGAGGCATTAATACATGAAACAGCCTGACATCTGTCAAAGGGGAGGGGCAAGGGGGGATGAAAGAAGGTGAAGGGATTAGTTAAAGAACATATGTGCATAATTCATGGGCACAGACGACAGTGTGGTGATGGCCAGAGGGGAGGGGAGGCAGAGGCTGGGAGGAGGGAGGCAAAGTCGGGGGAGACAAGGACATCTGCAATAGTGTCAACAATAAAAAAAAAAAAAACAACACAGAGTAGACTGAGAACTATAAAGCAAGAAGAATGAGGCAATCAAGCCAATAGGAAAATGGGCAAAGAAAAGGGGATTCATAGAGTAGAAAACATGAATGTCAGTAAATATGAGAGAAAATGTTTAACACCATTAGTGATCAAGGAAATGACAACTAACCACAATGAAATGTCATTTTACACCCATCAGACCGACCAAATGTTGCCTAGAATAAGGAACAAAGAGAATTCTTACTCTTTGTTGAGTAAGAGCATAAATTGGTTTTGGGCACATGAGAGAGGAATTTGACAATATTTAGAAAACTTGACAACATGTATACAACTCAGAAATTATAGTTCTGGGTATATGCATAGATAAACTTGTGCACATATGGAAAAGGACTGTTCATTTTAGCATTGTTTCTAATGGTGAAAAATTGGAAACAAGCTAGGTGTCCATTAGTGGAAGCATAAATAGATGAAATAAGGTATATTTATCTGATAGACTTCTAAGTAGTAGTTGAAAGGAATGATCCAGATCCATTTGCAACAAAATGTTGGGTGAAGAAGGCAAGGTGCAGTATATGTACCATGCACATACCTTTAAAAACACACCCAAACTATACTGTCTGTTATTCATGGATGCATGTAAATTCACTTAAAGTCCAGAAGATGTTCTGGAATAATGCACACTCAATTTATTCCCCCTCTAAAGGAGGGGGAAGGATAATGGGATTGAGAATGTGGGTCCAAGATGACCTAAATGTAGGCGTAAGGTTTCCTTTCTTTCTTTGTATGTGAGCAGAGCGTGCTGATAAATAATTAATAACCGGTTCTCCAGTAATAAAAGAAAACAACCCTAATTTATAGCACTTGTGGATTTCTGTGGTGTAATACTTACATCATGGCCAATTTTAAGGTACCAAAAATTTAGCAATCAGCTCTCACAATTCCCCCAAATTTAACAAACATCTCTCAAGAATAAGTATGAGCTGGCCGAAGTGCAATATTCTGTGTGTGTGTGTGTGTGTGCGTGTGTGTGTGTTTAAAGGCTGGCAGCATTCAAGACAATATTAACAATCCTAAGTTCTGTATGATGAAAATACATACATTCATCATATTAGCCTCTGAAGTTTTATGTACATTTGAAATTTCTTGGTTAAAAAAAAGACAATTCTTTTTTAAAAAATATTTTATTTATTAATTTTTAGAGAGAGGGGAAGGGAGAGAGGCAGAGAGGGAGAGAGACATCAATGTGTGGTTGCCTTTCACCTGCCTCCAGCCACAGACCTGGCTGGAGACCTGGCTTGCAACCTGGTTATGTGCCCTGGCTGGGGAATTGAACCAATGACCTTTGGGTTCATAGGCCGGTGCCTTATCCACTGTGCCACCAGCAAGGGCAAAAGACAATTCTTTAAGAATGAAAGTGGGTCAAAGTACCTGACAGTTTAAATTATAAATAAAAGCTGTTTAAAGCAAGACTATGTCCTAGGTGTCCTTTATATCTTCATTGAAAGAACTTGATAATTGTTGAATATATTGAATAAACACATAGTAAATCAAGCATCTTCTTCTCTGCTGGTGACATCATTTTATGAGTCAGGAGGAGCCTTCATAAATAGCAAACTTTTGCAATGAAATTTTTTAAAAGTCTTGTAAGAAAATTTCCTAACAAATTGAACAGAATGGTTTAAGTAGTTCCTGAATGTCTCTCACAGGGCCTGATGCTTTGTTGACACACTGTCGTCAGAGTATGTCTCACTCCACGGATGCACCATAAAAACCATTGCTACATTATTTGGACAATATCTTTTTAAATGAGTTTCAAAATCTTAGCAAAGTGATGAAATATTATTCTACAGTGTATAGGCTGTTGCTGCTTTCTGCTACCACAACTAAAAGAGGTTTAATTATTAGTGTGGAAGGTAACAGAGCAGTTAAATGTAATCACAAGGGCCTCAGTTGTCCATTCATCTGTTCTTTAGTGAGGCCCTAGAATGAATCTGGTTCCTGTGGCTTTAAAACAGTTGTGAGTTTATTCGGAGTACAGGCCCCTGAAGCACAGCAATGAGGAAGCTATTCTTTCCTTAGTGATTTAATCTTTCCTTTGATTTCTGGAGATCAAAATGGGAAGGAAATCAGGAATCCAGAAAGAAGTATCTCAAATGCCTCCTTTCTCTCTCTTCTAGCAAGCATTTAGAAAGTAATTTATTTTATAAATGATATTCAGAAATTAATTCTATAAAGAAGCCATATGACACCTGAATTATAAAATATATTGATAGAATTAATATTTTATAAACAAATTCTGTTTAAAAGATTACAAATTATACTTATAAAATGACAAAAAATGTTTTTAAACCAATGCAGCTAAATAAGCTTAGAAAGTGATGTGTGTGTTTTTTATTTAAAGATTTTATTTCATTATTTTTAGAAAGAGGGGAAGGGAGAGAGGCAGAGAGGGAGAGAGACATCAATGTATGCCGCCAGCTATGAACCTGGCTGGTGCCTTATCCACTGTGCTACCAGCCAAGGCGATAAAATGACAAAATTTTGAAGAAAGTAATTAGAAATAAATGCTTTTATAAATTATATATTTTGTAAATTTTTTGTAGATTTACAATATGTATATGAATTTTCTATATTATTTTCTTCTTTTATTTTTAAAGATTTTATTTCATTATTTCTAGAAAGAGGGGAAAGGAGAGAGGGAGAGAAGGAGAGAGGGAGAGAGACATCAGTGTAAGGTTGCGTTTCACTTGCCTCCAGCCACAGATCTGACTGGAGACCTGGCTTGCAACCTGGTTATGTGCCCTGGCTGGGGAATCGAACCTGGGACCTTTGGGTTCGCAGGCCGGCACCTTACCCGCTGCGCTACCAGCCAGAGCTTTATTTTCTAAATAAATTTATATTTTACACATAAACGGCACTGGAATAAATTGAACTAATAAAGGACATTTGTGCTTTGGAATTAGATATAAAGAGAATTATTACTTGTGATAACAATTGCATGTAATTAAAGATCCTGGTCCTGGCTGGTAGCGCAGTGGATAAGGTGCCAGCCTGCGAACCCAAAGGTCGCTGGTTCAATTTCCCAGCCAGGGCACATAACCGGATTTGCAAGCCAGGTCTCCAGCCAGGTCCGTAGCTGGACGCAGGTGAAAGGCAACCATACATTGATGTTTCTCTCTCTCTCTGCCTCTCTCCCTTCCTCTCTTTCTGGAAATAATAAATTTAAAAATCTTTAAAAAATCCTATTAGATTAAACATTTGTGTAAAATCAAATACTACAAGTGCAACCTGGCCACACACGTGTTTTATGTTCTTGAGTGTTTCTAGCCTATTCAGCATGCTTTTTAGACAGATGATTCTCCCATAGATTCAAGCTAATTGTAAGCAAAGATTTCCTCATGCTCCTGATCAATTGAGATTCTAGTCCTCACCTAGTGCATGTCACAGAAGAAATGGAATTTCTCATGTTTAATGCAGTCTGTGCTTCCCGATCTTCAAATTAGATAGACCAGAGGGAATTGTTTCTAATACAATAATTTGGGACTATACTACTTGTTTTCCATATGAGGTTTTCTTTGTTAAAAATATTTTATTTCTGTGCCCTGGCTGGTGGCACAGTGGATAAGGTACTGGCCTGGGAACCCAAAGATGGCTGGTTCGATTCCCAGCCAGGGCAACACTACCAGGTTGCAAGCCACGTCTCCAGCCAGCCAGGTCCACAACTGGAGGCAGGTGAAAGGCAACCATACATTGATGTTTCTCTCCCTCTCTACTTCTCTCCCTTCCCCTCTCTGAAAAATAATAAATAAAATCTTTTAAAAAATATTTTATTTCTCAAGATAAAAGTTATATTTTTTCATGGTAGGGAGCAAAAAAGTATAAAACAAGCAAAAGACGTCTTTTGCTTTTTAAAGTAATTTTTACCTTTTGCACTTTACTATTCTGTCCTTGAATTTATTACCTGAGGTTCTATTTTATTACTTCTATAATTAAAACCAGTAACGAAAAATGCAGTCTATATATTTATTCATTCATTTTCCACCAGATGATAAATAATGATCCAAAGATGAGTTAGACTTACTATTATTGTTATTTTAAAGGTTTTATTTATTTATTTTTAGAGAGAGGGGAAGGGAAGTAGAAAGAGAAGGAGAGAAACATCAGTGTGTGGTTGCCTCTTGTGCACCTCCAAATGGAGAGCTGGCCCACCACCCAGGCATGTGCTCTGACTGGGATTTGAACTAGCGACCCTTTGGTTTGCAGGTTGGCACTCAATTAATTCACTGAGCCTCACCAGCCAGGGCACAAAATACATTAAAAAATGTTTCATTGGCTTAAAAAATTCAGTACCTATGCTTAAAAAATACCAGTGACAGAATTCCATACTCAGAACATTTAAATTAGAATTTCTGGGTGTGAGATCAGGCATAGGTATTTCTTAGAGGCTCCCTAGATAAATTTAATGTGTAGTTGAGGTTGAGTACTACTGTAATGTATCTATATGTTGCATCATTTTGTATTTTTGGTTGCAAGTAACAGAAACACCACTGAAACTGGCTTAAAAAGGAAGGAATAGTTTCATGTTCCTGTTAATTGACAATTCTACAGGTAATGAAGGATTCTAATGTTGAATGATTAAGAATCCAGCTAAGTTTCTTGGAAACTTTCTTGGCTCCTCTCTTCAATGGACCAGTTTCCCTGGTGGTTCTGATCTTGAAGGAAAAAGGAGCATAGCTTCCAGTAACCCATAGCAATCTTTAAATGAAAGTCCAAAATTCTTCCATTGGCCACTATGAACTAATAACTATGGCCAGATGACTGTGGTCACTTTAAGCTCAATACTGCCCGTCTATGGGCTGATGGTGCCACAAAGAGGGAAATCTGGATGCTTTTAGGAGGGGACAATGGGGATCAGCTGTTAGATAGGCAGTCAACAACTGTTCACTACACAAATGTCTAGTCACTTTGGATCATACTATATATAATTTATTATCCTACTTTTAAAATATTTTTTAATTTGTTTGAGAGAAGGAGAGGGAGGGGGGGAATTCGTTGTTCCATTTACTTATGCAATTTATGCATTCATTGGTTGCTTCATGTACATGCCCTGATCAAAACTCAAATGCTGCTGGAAACAGCCTAAGTGCCCACCAGTGGATGATTGGATCAAAAAACTTTGGTCCATTTACACAATGGAATTCTACACAGCAGAAAGAAAGAAAGAACTACCCTTTGCAACAACATGGATGGAACTGGAGAGTATTATGCTTCGTGAAATAAGCCAGTCAGTGAAGGACAAATACCATATGATCTCACCCATTACAGGACAATAATGAACAAAATTAACAACAAGCAAAACAGAACCAAATATATGAATACAGTGAATAGGCCTTGAGTGGTCAGGGGAAAGGGGGTTGGGGGAGGGGGGAGGCAGAGGCAAAGAAGGGGAGCAGTTTAGACAAGAACCTAGTATAAAGGAACCATGGACATGGACAACAGGTGGGATTGACTTTGGGGGGAATGGGTGGGTGGGGAGGGAGACAGAGGGGAGCAAAAAGGGGATGAGTGTAATACAACAACAATAAAATTAAAGAAAAAAAACTCAAATGCACAACCTTAGCACAGTCTCCTAATTTTAACATACACTTACAATATCATATTTAAATGCATTTTGAAACATGATTTTAATTAGCTGCATATGTCTATCATATAGATGTACTATTAACTCTTGCCCTTTCTTTTTAAAAAAAGATTTTATTTATTTTTAGAGAGAGGGGAAGGGAGGGAGAAAGGGAGAGAGAGAAACATCAATGTGTGGTTGCCTCTTCTGCTCCCCCAACTGGGGAACTGGCCTGCAACCCAGGCCTGTGCCCTGACTGAGAATTAAACCAGTAACCTTTCAGTTCATAGGCTGATGCTCAGTCCACTGAGCCACACCAGCCAGAACAAGGCATTTTAATTATGATGTATCTTGGAGTGGGCCTCTTTAGGTTTATCTTGTTTGAGACTATTTGCACTTCCTGGACATGTATGTTTATTTTCTTCACGAAGTTAGGGAAATTTTCTGTCATTATTTTTCAAACAGGTTTTCAATTTCTTGCTCTCTCTCTTCTGACACCTCCATGATGTGAATGTTGATACATTCGAAGTTGTCCCAGAGGCTCCATATGCTATTCTCATTTTGGGGGGATTCTTTATTCTTCTTGCTGTCCTGATTGGGTGTTTTTTCTTTTTTCTTTTTCTTTTTTTACTTCTTTATGTTCCAAATCACTGATTTGATTCTTGGCTTCATCCACCCTACTGTTGATGCTCTGTAAATTGTTCTTCATTTCAATTAGTGTATCCTTTGTATCTGGCTGGGTCCTTTTTTATGGTGTTCAAGTCCTCACTAAGTTCATTCAGCATCTTTATAACCAGTGTTTTGAACTCTGCATTTAGTGCTCGCTTTGGCAGCACATGTACTAAAATTGAACTCTGCATCTAGTAGACTGCTTGTCTTCATTTTGTTTAGTTCTTTACTTGAAGTTTTAACCTTTTCTTTCATTTGAGCCATGTTTCTTTGTCTCTTGATTTTGTCAGCCTCCCTGTGTTTGTTTCTATGTATTAGGTAGAGTTGCTTTTTGATAGTGTGGCCTAATGTAGTAGGTGTCCTATAGGGTCCAAAGGCACAGCCTCGCCCATCACCCAAGCTAGGTACTTGAGGTGCACCCTTTGTGTGGGCTGAGTACACCCTCTTCCTGTAGTTGAACCTTGGTTGCTGTTGGCAAATCAGTGGGACAGATTTACCCAGGCTGGTCAGCTGCAAGGATTGGCTGTGACCACTGACCACCAACCTCTGCCCTCTGTGGAGGATCAGTTGTGTAGGGCCAGGGTGGTGGTGCCCCGACATGGTAGCTGCCCACTGGGTGTGCTGGCTCTAGGGTTTCCTGGGGAATGCAAGCCAAGGTCAGCCCCAACCTGTGTTTCCTGGGCCCACCCTGCCTGAGCTAAAAACAATCTGAGATGCTGCTACTTGTGCTGGGCTTGGAGATTCCCAGGGGAAGCCAAGCTGTGAATCCAGGCTGGCTGCTGCTAATGCTGGACCTGGGGCTCACTGAGGCAGCTGCTGCTTGTTTGAGAGGATTTAGGACATTGTGCAGCCTGAGCCAAGGCCAGTCATCATATGGAAAGGCAGCTGGGTGGGCCTGTAAGTTGGGTGGGGCAGGGTCTCAGGGGATCTCCAAGGCAGGTCAAATGGTGTTAGCCAGGTTGATGGAGTCTCAGATATGGCACCAGCTTGCTGGCTCTGTGCAGGGAGGGTTTCAAAAAGGGGTAATGGCCCCCACTCTCCTTGATTCCAGACACTTTAGTTTCTCCCTGTATGTCACTGGTGCCTTTCAAGCTACCACTCCAGTGCTTGAATTCAGAGGGAGTGAGCCTGGATTGGTGAGTCCATGTGTGGGTTTTTAAAGATGAACTGCTTAGGGCTTCAGCAGTTTCCTCCACCGACTCAGTTCCCACTGGTTTTTAGAGCCAGAAGTTGTGGGGACTTATCTTTCTAGCACTGGAACCCTGGGTTGGGGGGCCTGGCGTGGGACTGGGACTCCTTGCTCCTGAGATATCCATCTCAAATTTTTATCCACCACACATGGGTGAGAGACTGGCCCATTCCGCATCTTCATTCCTCCAACTGTCTGGATGAATGTGGTTTCTTTAATTTTTTAGTTGTCAGATTTCTATTCAACTCAATTTCTGATGGTTCTGAGTGATGGTTCTATATTTTAGTTGTAATTTTCAGGTGATAGTGTGAAGAGGCAAGCCATATCTGTCTATGCCACCTTCTTGACCAAAAGTCTAAAAAATACTTTGAATACCTCTCAAGCACTAAGCAATTAAACAAGTTAACTAAACAAATACATAATTCTAGTAAATTCAATCAATGAAATGTATAGCACTGACCAGTGTGGCTCAATTGGTTGGGTGTCATTCAGCTTTTAAACAAATAAATGAATGTATAACTCTGAGTGAATCTTAAGTCTGCATAAACATTCTAATATTGCTTAGAAACATTTAGAACTTTAAACCAAAATCATCGGTCTAAAATTACTCAAGTGGAATCATAAAGTTAATCTGATTAATAGCTTTATATCAAATTCTCTTAAAATATTACAAATGTCTACAATACCATATAATAGGGGTGGTGAAAACACAATACAGTATACAGATGATGCGTTGTTGAATTGTGTACCTGAAACCTGTATAATTTTATTAATCGGTGTCCTACCTATATTTAATAAAAAGAAAAATAAAATACCATATAGACAAATTGCCTCAATTATTACAAAAACACCACTTCTGAACTTAACACTAAAGTATTGATATTACAATATTCATTTATTTCCTGATTCTCAATTCTAAACCTCTCCAAAGTTAAAAAAAAATACTTTCATTTTGAAAGTAATTATACCTTCCTAAAGTTGGAGTCATCATTGTAAAGGATTTCGGTTGTATATTGACCAGAGTTTTGGCTAGAACCCATAATTCTGATACTTTCTGAATGAATGAACAAATTGAACACTGTTTCATTATGCCATTAGAAAACCATTGCACAGTATTTGCTAATGATGTGCTTTCATGGACCAAATACACTGAATTCAACTTACACATTACTTAATTCTTCCTTCTGATTTGAATTTGCAATCCTACATGCAGGTTGCTTTTCTTCTTCTTCTTCTTCTTCTTCTTCTTCTTCTTCTTCTTCTTCTTCTTCTTCTGCTTTATAAGCATAATTTTTATTTGTGACCATGATAATGCACAAATATAACATATAAATCAAATGACTTGCAATGGCACTTATTACTATTCTCCAGTTGAAACATGAAACCTTTAGTTTTTGAATGTGATATGTCAATGTCCTAGAATTTGAAAGTGCATAGCGTCGTCTTCATAGAAATCTCACCCTAATTTCTATTCCCATGATCTTCACAAGGTTGCTTTACTTCTTGATTTTCTGATTCTGTCTTTTCACATTTGTCCTTCCTGAAAGTGTTGAAGTGCTGTAGATATTTAACTGACAACAAACTGGAATTTTCTTATTGTCCAAGACTTCATCTCACTCCTTGTTGACAATTTTAAAGTCATGCTAATGACAGAGAGGGACAGAGAAGGAGGGAAAGAAAGGGAAAAATAGAGAGAACAGGAGAAGAGAAGAAGGAAGGGAAGGAGGGAAGGAGGAAAGAAAGAAAATAAATAAATAAATACAATATAAAACCCCAGGAAAAAATGTCAAATGTCCAAGACATTCATAATGCAAACTAAAATAGTAGGCTTTATTCAACAATGTATTGTAAGAAAATACCATAAACTACCACATATACAGAAAACGCATTTCACCTTGATAGGAAGTTCCTTACAGGATATAATTTTAGCACACTGACTGGCTTGGCATTTCCTGAACCAGCATTATGTGACTCAGCATTGAATAATAATACAGTATGTAAACACATAGTTAAAAGCTGAACCATTATGAGTATTATAAAATAAGAAGTTTCTTGTAGGCCATCAATAAAGTTCACTGTACCCAGCCAAAAAAAAAAAAAGAAAAGAAAAGAAATTTCTTGTAGGAATACAATCTTACATAACTGTGAAAGAGACTGGGAAAGTAAGGATCAAAAAGAGAGTCAAAAGATCAGAGGAAAGTCACAAAACAGCCAGGCACATTCTGCTGCCATAGTGTACTCACAACTGTAAACCTACTTTTGCCCTACCCTGTATATGTAAAACACATGTATATAAGCCTGTGGGAAACTGCATGTATGATACATGTGTAAGACATTTATAGAACACACATGTGTGCAAAACACATTAATGTGTATGTTTTATAGATGTTTTAAACAAATAACTATATACCTACTTTTGCCCCTCCTTGTATTTGTGCTAACCAGTAAGTACTATTTATACATTCTTCCCATGTAATTTAACATGTTAACTAAGTCTACTTAGTTTAATATTTCCCTTTTTATAAGGATAGGGAACAGATCCCTTGACATGGTCCAGGCATCCTCTCTAAAATTTCAAAATTAGTTCAAGGCCAAAAAACATTTCATTTAGAATTTGATTATTTTAGAAGGTTGCCAAAAAATATCAAAAATGTCTCAAAAACACTTGGTGAAATATGATAGTAGAAGGTGAGACAAAAGTAGGTTTACAGTTATTTGTAAGAAAAATACAATAATAAATACAGTGCAAGAATAAATTCCTGTTTTGTGTAATCACAACTGTAAACCTACTTTTGCCCCACCCTATATATGTTAAAAATATATATATGCCTGTGAAAAGCTGTATGCATAATATATAAGATATATATCACATGTACATATATGTATGCGAAACACATGTATAAAACACACATGTTCAAAAATTTATGTGGAGCCAAAAACGCCCACAAATAGCCACAGCAATCTTGAGAAAGAAGAACAAGGTAGGAGGAATCACAATACCGACTTCAAACAATACTACAAGGCTACTGTCATCAAAACAGCCTGGTACTGGCATAAGAATAGACATATAGATCAATGGAACAGAATAGAGAGCCCAGAAATTAACCCAGGGCTCTATGGTCAACTAATATATGTCAAAGGGTGAAGGAACATCAAATGGAGAAAAAACAATCTCTTCAACAAATGGTGTTGGGAGAACTGGACAGCAACATGCAAAAAGATAAAACTAGATCACCAACTTACACCATACACCAGAATAAACTCAAGATGGATAAAGGATTTAAACATAAGCAGTGCTACCATAAAGGTCCTGGAGAAAAATATAGGCAGTAAAATTTTAGATATCCTACGCCGAAATATGTTTACTGATACTTCTCCAAGGGCAAAGGAAATAAAAGAACAAATCAACAAATGGGACTATATCAAATTGAAAAGTTTCTGTTCAGCTAAAGAAAACATCAGCAAAATTCAAAGGGAACCAACTGTATGGGAAAACATATTTGCCAATGATACCTCAGACAAGGGTCTGATCTCCAAAATATATAAAGAACTAATATGACTCAATACCAGGGGGACAGACAGCACAATTAAAAAAATGGGCAAAGGACCTGAACAGACAACTCACTGAGGAAGACATACAAAGGGCCCAGAGGCATATGAAAGAATGCTCAACATCACTAGTCATCAGAGAGATGCAAATTAAAACCACAAAAAGATACCACCTCACCCCTGTCAGAATGGCAATTATCAACAAATCAACAAACAACAAGTGTTGGTGAGGATGTGGGGCAAAGGGAACCCTGGTGCACTTTTGGTGGGAATGAAGGCTGGTGCAGCCACTGTGGAAAACAGTATGGGGTTTCCTTAAAAAACTAAAAATGGAACTGCCTTTTGATCCAGCAATTCCACTACTTGGACTATACCCAAAGAATCCTGAAACACCAATTCATAAGAACCTATGTACCCCTATGTTCATAGCAGCACTACTTACAATAGCCAAGTGCTGGAAACAGCCTAAGTGCCCATCAGTGGATGATTGGATCAAAAAACTTTGGTACATTTACACAATGGAATACTACATAACAGAAAGAAAGAAGGAACTTGTACCCTTTGCAACAACATGGATGGAACTGGAGAGTATTATGCTTCGTGAAATAAGCCAGTCAGTGAAGGACAAATACCATATGATCTCACCCATTACAGGACAATAATGAACAAAACTAACAACAAGCAAAACAGAACCAAATATATGAATGCAGTGAATA
>PVIW01003257.1:0-176212 GCA_004026585.1 Noctilio leporinus | reverse complement strand
TTACTTACCTGATAAATATTGGTTACCTTTTTCTAATCCATCTTAATAACTATAATAGCTTTACTTTTTTTACTTAGAGTCAACCCTATGCCTGGCATTGTGCCCTTTAAAGACTTATCTGGTTTGTCTTGCTGGGTCCTCAAAAATCTCATGAGAGCTTTCCTCTCCATATTTTTGATGAAGAACCTGAGACACCAAACGGTTAGGTAGCTTTAAAAAACCCATATATTTTTGTTAATTCAAAGATACCTACTTAAAACAAGACTGAGTGTACGTGGTTCTATTAGATTATATGCAATGCCCATGTATTAGCCCCTTGAGTTATTGTTGCAAAACGTATTTATCAATGTAGTCTTTGGGCTTAAATGTGTATCATTTGTTATGTCTGGATTGTAGGAATGGACACTTTTGTTGAGTATGAACAGGGGTGCTGGTCTTTAAGGAGCTGTTATTCTTGATGAAACTTAAAAGGATGAGGACACTTCTGAGACATGATTAAACATGAATAAATTATTTTGGCTGAAGGAAATATAGGGGCTTGAATACCAATAAACTATGTTTGCTGGATTGTGTATTTTAGGAAACATAGAGGATATATAAATTATTATTATTGGGTTTTGATGAATCCATCAGTTTATGGATGCTTTTGAATTTCAGACCTGCTTTATGACATAATTCACTAAAAATAAGGAAGATATCAGAGCTTTGAAAGAAAGAATGCAGAATATTCTGAAACATATGTCTTTATGACAATACTCAGGCAACCTAGTAAGAGAGATTGTTATAATAAGTTATTATAGTAGACGAGGATAAACATTAGGATGTTTCAACTATATAAATAGTGCTAAGAACCTTAGGCAAAAGGAAACAAACTTACATTAAAATAAGAGAAATTTGAGAAGTCAGAACATGAATAAATAGAATATGCCAGGGTAATTGAAAAGTTATCCAGACTATAAGCCAAGTTGGAAACCAAGCTTAAAATAGACAGAGATAGTTAATTCTTATACATGCTTAAGTTGGAAGGTGCCTAAGATGTGAAGTGCATTAAATAGGATGCTCAATGGAATCATATGTACAACCATAGAAGTGAATTTTTATTTTCTGGCAAAAAAGTGAATGAACTTCCTCAGGGCAAAAGTGGCAACTCAAAAGAGAAATTGTCTAAGAATAGAACTCAAGTCCACCCTCTAATTCAGAGTCTGGCACAGGAGAATGAAATCGAAAATAATACAGGATATCAAGAAGAAGAGAACAGAGAGGGTCATGGGGCGGGGGAATAATACTAGATAAGAACGAGTTAAGATAAGAGTGAAAACACTACACAGCTATGAAATAAGGGGAAAACTGAGATTTCTGAACATATAATTAACACTGTAATCATTGAGATACACTCCAAGTGGTTAAGAAGTAAATAATGTATGAAGAATTACAAGCAACACTACTGTTTGTAGATTTTAGAAGTACATTAAGGGCACTTAGGGAATGATATCTATGACTATAGGACCAACCAGAATCACATGAAGGTAATTTTAAGACAGATAATTTTAACTTAAAAGAAAGAGGCCAAATACCTCAAACACATGAAAACGGCGGGGATTAAACTGATAAAGCCAGGTCCAAAAAGATCAAAGTCACAACCAAAAGAAATAGACCTATACAGGGTGTATCAATTTTTCTGAGAATAAAGAAAAGGAGGAAAAGATGAGTAAATATAATACGTACGTTGAAATATAGGGCAGAAATATTGAAATTAAATGGCCTTACTTTTCCAGTTAGGTGCAGGACGGAGTTTTCAATTGAGAGTAAGGGAAGCAAATGTGGCTTTTAGATTCTTGAAAGAGGAAATATTTTCAATGAATGTGAAAATTATGTAGAAGGTAAAAGAACAATTCAAAAGTCAATGAATCCAGGATCAAGTTCTTTGAAAAGATAAAGAATATTGATAAACCTTTAACCAGTCTCATCAAGAAAAAAAGAGAGGACCCAAATAAATAATATCAGAAATGAAAGAGGAGAAACTGCAACTGATACCACAGAAATACAAAAATTGTAAGGAATTACTGTGAACAACAATGTGCCAAGTAATTTGACAACCTGGATGAAATGGACAAATTTCTGGAAACATATAATCTTCCAAAATGAATCAAGAAGAAGCAGAAAGCCTGACTAGTCTGGTAACAGCTAGTGAAATTGAAGCAGCAATTAAAAAAAAAAAACAAAAAAAAACTCCCATTACCCAAATGCCCTGGACCACGTGGCTACACAGGTGAATTTTACCAAACATTTAGGGAATAACTAACTCCTAATCTTCTCAAACTATTACAAAAAAATCCAAGAAGAGGGAAGACTCCCAAACTCTTTTTATGAGGCCAGTATTATCTTAATTTTAAAACCAGGTAAAGACACAAGAAGGAAAGAACACTACAGGCCAATATCTCTGATGAATGTAGATGCTAAAATCTTCAACAAAATATTAGCAAACCAGAGCCAGTAATACATTAAAAAGATCATACACCGTAGTCAAGTGGGATTCATTCCAGGGATGCAAGGATGGTATAATATTCACAAATTAATAAATGTAATACATCACATAAACTAAGTGTAAAACAAAAATTGAGGGCTCATATCAGTAGAGGCTGAAAAAGCACTTTATAAAGTATAGCACCCATTGACAATAAAAAGCATTCAGTGAAATAACTCTACTCCTCAGGGAGTAGAGGGAACATACGTCAACTTAATAAAGGTTATATGAGAAACTTACAGACAACACCATACTCAATGGGCATAACTAAAATCTATCTCCCTAAGATCAGGGACAAGACAAAGGTGTCCACTTTCAGCACTTCTAACTGAATAGCATTGGAAGTTCTAGCTAGCCACAGCAATCAGACAGGAAACAAAGTAAAAGGCATCCAAATTGGAAAGAAGGAAGTAAAATCATCTTTGTTTGCAGCAATAATTTCTTAAGCACCTAAATCATCACACCCATTAATCAATTACAGAAAATAATCACCTATATTTTATAGAAAATTGCATCCTTTGGTAGGACTGACTTCAAATTCCCACCCTCACTATTTTATAAATTGGTTTATGCCTGATCAGATTTGTAACTTTCTCATTCTTGTCATGAAAGTTCAGGTGACATGTAATTTCTAAAGATGTTTTCTCACTATGCTTTGGTTGTCATTTTCTGCATAATCCTGAGTGAATATTTTAAAAATTATGATGCTTTTCCTAATGAAGATTATAATGACACATAGAAATAGTACTTAATTTTATATTTGAACTATTTTTACCTGCAATGTGATTTATATACCTTCTTTTTTAATCCAGTCAAATTGTATTATATGTATTCTAGATAAGAAAGTTGTAGTTTAAAGAGCTTAGACTACCTCCAAGGTCACTGTAAAATTTATTCATAGTATTTGACACTCTTGGCTCCGCAGCTCACAAATGTCTGGAACTTGTTCTCTCTTCAGCTGTTCTTTTCATTCCAGTAGATTTTCAGGACTTCTCTATTTTTTTCCCTCATTGCTTTGTTGTCGTCAAAGGGTTTGTCTTTTACCTGCTCCTGTTCTGGCTCTACAGGAATATAACACAAACTGTTTTGTTAGTTAAATAAATAAGCATCATGGATTACATCATAGACATGGAGCATACTTTCATTGTAGGAGAAATAAAAGAGGAAGAGGAGAAAAGGAAGGAGAAAGAAAAACAAGAGGGGAAGAAGAGAAGGAGGTAAGAAAGCCAGCATAAATGTCATCATAAATACCTTTTTAGAGATTGCATTTTTTATGTTACCAATTTAATACCCCACTTGTGATGTATCAGTCACCCTTTATTCATTGTTCCCTTGAGTGAAAGACCCTGGCATTTTTTTAAAGTGTGTTATTTGGTGATAGAGGATATGATACCTGTTTTACTGTTATTAAATAACAGGACAAGTTCTGGTCCATCAATATTCTGAAGGGATCTCATCCTGAAGGATAAAACCATGAGAAATATACAAAGATATTCCTATGTTTATAGTATACTCTTTTTGATTCCTTCTGTCACACGTAATCCCTACACTTCCTATCATTTTGGAACAGAAAGTGATGTATGGAATAACACCTACACTTTTGTGCCCTTGTCTAAAATATAGATATGTTAAACTAAATGTAGGTTTAAATTCTGTATCAATATTTGTCCATTTTTATTACTTGACAGTATTTTTTCTTTGTTTTCTGATGTTGTTGTTTGGTAGTGCCTTTGAATCACTAGTTCACATTTTGTTCAGTAGGCTGGGAGAATCATAGATCTGTTAGAATAGTGCATTTAACATGGCTTAAGAGCAGTAAAGAAGGAAGGGAAAAAAGGAAAGAAAAAAACCATTTCACATTTCCAAAATGAAGAAACCAGGATTTATTTTCTTTTAAATTAGACTTATTTCAATACTTACTAAACCTTGTATAACTTTTTTCCATTAAAAATATACCAAAGATTGGATCTGTTTTGCACTGAGAATCAACCATATATCTAAAATAAAAATGTTTAAAAGAGGAATCAGAATGATTTAATTGAATTGGACTTTTATTTGCCTTAATAAAATATTTATAATGTTTTGGTTTTCATCCAGGAGGTAACAATAATTTCTAATGCAGTTGTTCAAATATACTTTAAAAGATAGACCTAATAAATATTTCCTTACAGCAACTGATACAAAATTATACCTTAAATTTTATTTATAGAATTAGGCCTGTGAACACATAATGTGTTTATGAGTCAATTATGTGGTTTCTCAAAATATATGGTCCTCAGAGAATCACCTGGAGTTATTGATAAAATTAGATTCCTACTGCACCTCTTAGATTCTGATTCCAATGCCTGGAAAGTGCACTTCCACCATCTCTCAGGTGATGCTGACTCTGATGGTCACATGTGCTACATTTGGAATAACAATGGGCTGTGTAGAATACAGAATATACCTAAACTTTAAAAAGGATCTTTTGTGTATTCTGTCCTGAGCATATTACATTATCCAACCAGTAGCAAAGAGGTGCATTTCATACAAATTTGTCCAGGGACTTAGTGAAAACTAATTTTTCCTCCTATCTAGTTCAATCATGTTCACATATGGCTTTGAGGGAGGAACAGGAGTCCCTAAAGACTCAAAGGAAGTAAAATCAATACCCAAACATATACACCAGGTTACTACATGAGACATAGATTACTGAGCTTCTGTGGCCATTAGACTTCAAAAATAAGAATTGTTTTATTAGGTAATGTTCAATGGATTACTGCATTTTGGCAAATATATGAAGATAGTTTAAGACTTAAAATATGCTAAATTCAGTTGAATAAGGGTACATATAAAAGAAATGGTTTCAATTGTATTATGCCAATTGTCACCATATATTAAAGAACCAGCAAAACTTTGATAAGATGGAATCATTTTGTGTTTTTCCATCCTGGACATACATTTGTTGAAATGGAGCAGATGGTGTTCTAAACTTTTACCATTTTAATTCATTTCTATGCTTATGTTAGTATACTTCTTTTCACTTTGTCTTATTCATGCATACCTAGACAAACACCAGGACTGACAAGTGAAAGGTATACTTTTTTCTTGTGACTCTGCTTCACAATCATCTATTATAAAGTTTAAGGTTATTCTTCATATCTGCCAGGACAGATTTTGGGCACCCTTTTTAGTTCAATAATATGATCTCATAACTGACATAATTTAGAAAAACAAATGTAGGCCTTCTGTGTATATAAATACACCCAGTTCTCTAGAAAAGCACACCATCTCCTTAGGGCTTCTCGATTTCAGCTCCTGAAACTCTTTCATCTGGTCTTGGGTAAAAGGTAATATATTCACAGTCAATCTAACATGATGTCTTATTCTAATTGTTGTTTGCTGAAATGAGTTGTGAATAATTTTTAAATGTATATAATTTATTGATGATTTCTCATAAAGAATCAACTTAAAGAAATGATGATCCTGTCAGGATCTGAAGGTGAGGACAGGATCGCATTGCCTCTGAATTGACAGCAACATTGCACTAAATGAATAATTTGCAACAAGGGGAAGGTGTGCTCCATGTTCTCTGTGAAATTACCTAGAAGTCTTTATCTTTTTGGTGACTAAATATAAAATATCTACTGTGTTGTCATTTAAAATACCTATTGTGTTAAAATATCTACTGTGCTATAATTGTGTTTTACCTTTAACTTAAAGTTCAAGGTTATATTTTACCAGAAAATGATCTCTTGAGTAGCATAAGCTCTTCTTTTGTCACTGTCTCTGTCACTTCAAAGCCTTCATTAATCTTCATCAAAGTCATTGTATTATCATCACTAATTCTTTGTCATTCCTTTTTCATTGTCCTTTATATCATAAAAAAAGTTTCTGACTTTCTACATAATTAATGTATAACAGACTATTTTGTTTTATTAATTTGTTTTATTTAACATAGTTTCATTTCACTTGTTATTTGGTTAAAAAACTAGTTTTTATACTATGTCAAACTTTTATCATTGTGTCTTTTGGATAATATTCTTTCAAAGACCCCACTTATCTATGTGGGTATCTATCTGTAGAAGAACCGTTGCTGTGAATTATTCTTAATCTTCTACTTTCAATGATATCTGAGGCATGAACAACACTAAAAGATGTCTCCTTGTTTGTATCATAATATTAATTAATGTTTGGTAAGTAGTAGATGATTTTGAAAATGTTATCAAGAAATATATAATTTTTTCATTTAGTCCAATGACAAATTTCTGAGTTTCAATCAATGAGGCAAAATCAGCAGGAAAGAAACAACAGAAATACCATCAGTCACAAATTGTGCTTCATATGGTAGAGATTTGAAGTTATTTGATAAAACAGCATTTTCTGCTATCATCAGAAAAAATATTACTCTATTGTTTTATCAAAACTGATGGCCAAAATGATCAGGAAGAAAAAATCTCATATCATTATTTACCATATACTTTGCAAATGTTTTTATTTAGAAGTCTGTAACTGAAATATAATATGCTTTACTTCTTATACAATAGCAAGAGAACTGAGTTAATTTGTATAAACTGAATTATAAAAACATATCAGAGTCCCAGATTACAGTAATTTCTTTGAATAAGATAATTTGGAGATTAAATCATTTTTACCAATTCAATTTCTAAATGTATCTACAAATATTTTCCCTGAACCTCTTTATAATTTCTTTATTCATTATCTTTAATAGTAAGATTATACCAACTCCAGATTTCAAGTTAGAAACCTGGCATATTTTCTCTATCTCCATTGTAAAACCAGACCATGTTACCTGTAATTCTAACTTCCGAATATTCTTTTTAAACTCTGCCTTAACCATTACTCCATATGTAAGTATGTAAGGCTCCTGTAATTTCACAGCAATCTAAATGGTCAGCCTGTCCTCTTACCTGGCACATCATTTCCATCATTTCCTACATCCTATTCAACCTTTCTCTTTCTCTCTCTCTCTCTCTCTCTCTCTCTCTCTCTCTCTCATTTTTGTTTCTTCACAAGTTCCTTAGACCTCTCTTTATTTATTCTATATAATCTGGCACAAGCTTTATAGCTTTATTTATCTTTTTCTTTACTTTAATATTTCCACCTTCTTTCAGTCTGTTTAAGATGTCCATTTTGTTTGTTTTCATGATACTTTAGTGTTTCTATACCACACCAATGGCCCATAGTCTAAGTTCAACAATTCCAGGCAATGTGCTTTAATGTTCTGAACTTCTAGCCTGTTTCACAAAGCTGTGGATAATAGTTTGATCAATGAATGATTTGAAGGCACAGGTTGAATGTGTTACTGATTTGTCATATATGTTTCACAGAACTCAGTCCAATATGAAGATCCTTGCCTTGGCCTTTATCATGGCTCTCATGGTTGCCATGATTGTAAGTATGTCAGAAAATTTTGAAGACTACGTTCTCAGTAATTATTCAGAGAATGTCTCTTCTTCCTTGTGCCCAGGAACATATTTACATTGCTTGAACATGGTTCTGTCAATTCTAAAGCTTTGAATGAACATTTTCCTTGAATTAACTCACATCAGTACATCAAGGACTCAGAATAAATGTGACTTCACACACAGGAACACTAAGCACATAGAGAAGTATAAGAGTGAAGATGATAAAAATCCAAGAACAGGGAAAGGCATAATTATAGCACCAGACTACTGAAATCTATATTTAAACAGACATAGATTTCAGGAACTAAACATACCTACCTAAAAAAATATTGATCTTGAGCTAACCCAAGTTTTAAATTTTGAAGTTCACTCTCCTAGTCATAGTAATATGTAGATATTATTTATCTAACACAAAAGAAATTTGGACTTGAATGAATTGATATTGGAATGTAGCAAATTAATGATAGCCAAAGCCTAGCCCTCATTGATGTTAAAGGTATCACTTAATATAAAACAGGTAGCTGGGTGTATCTCTATTAGTTACCTAATACATTGCCTCCATTTCTTTAATCATAATTGCGGCAGCTAGTGCATTTTGACACCCAATTTAGAATTACAATAGAAATATTTACTATTTTCTTCTTTTTTTTCTTCAAGGGAGCTGATTCTTCTTCATCTGAAGAGGTGAGACATTTGCATTTACTAGAAAACTTGATAATTAAAAATTGATAACAATTTTAACTTGTTCTTTATTTTAACAGAAACATCGTTTCTATCGAGGTAGATATGGGGTAAGTATTCCCCAGAAAATAGGGTATAATGAAACACATTTTATTCTCTATTTATTCTATTATAAAAATCAGTGCTAACCTCTGAAACACGTCTTTATGGTGAATGGCTGGAGTGTACATTAAGTTTGTTTATTTATGATGTGCTGGTAAATGACCCACAGGTTGTATACTAGTAGGGTTTAGATAGAAACTTATAGTGCTACTCTGAAGAAGCCAATTAATTTAACAGAATGTAAGCACCTTTGTCTGGTAAATAATTGCCTTGGCCTGAAGTATCATCAAAATTCTAAATCTTTAAAATACAGTACATCATGCCTAAGGGAGCATTAGCAGCTGCTAAAAACACACAAGATGTGGTAAGTTTTCACCTTTGATTCTTGTGGAGGATGATGAAGACATTGGGTTAAGTTAAATTAATCTTTGTAAATGTGGTAGAAACTTTCTAGCATTTGTAGAATAAAATATATTCTCAATATCATACTATCTTCATGTCAATCAACATGATAAGTTCTCAAAAATTCTTACTAATATGTTAAATAGATTAATTTTACCAAGGAACCAAATTAAAAGATGAAGAAGCAGAGGTAGGATATTGAAATTAACAGAAATGAATATTAAAGGAAAAAGGAGTTTTAAGAGCCAGGAAGGTCTTTATAGGGCAAGAGTGAGAAATAGCAATTCCTCCAAACCTGAAATTAACAAATTCCTTCTCCCAGGGTAATTTAAGTATGGGCTAAGTAGTAGCTTGGAGGTAATGTTTTTAAAAACATTTAGAATTTGTCTGAGTGGCTGGCTATAATCATTGGATCTACCTATGTTATAAAACAACTGAATTATCAACAAATAGTATAGCTGTAAATGTTTTCTTATTTTTATCTTCCTTTACTATTTTTCTCATAAACAAGTGAAAAGCTAATTAAAATTTTGAAAAATCAAACATGTAGATGATCATGAGTTTTTCCCAACTATAAAACTCAGGTTCTAATGGAAATCATTGTGAAATATTTACACTGTCATTGTCTCAATTCTCTGGCATTGCGTTTTCAGGGAGGATATCCATATCGACCATATCCACAGCCATATCCACAGCCATATCCATACCCATATTATCCATTTGGAAGAAAGTAGTAAGCACAGGTCAGATTAAAGAGGTAAGCTGCAACAAGTAACCTTTAAAATACATTTTTATCTACTTTCACTTTTTAAATCCTCACCAGAGAATATGCTTTTATTGATTTTAGGGAAAGTAGAAGGGAAAAAGTGAGAGAGAGAGGGAGAGGGAAAGAGAGAGAGAAACATCAATGGGGGACAGAGAAACATACTATGGTTGCCTTTCATAAGTGCCCCAACCAGAGATCTAACCTGAAAACTAGTTATGTCAGGAGATGGAAGCTATAACCATCTTGGTGTAAAAGACGGCTCTTCAAACAACTGAGCACCTGGCCAAGGATCTAGTGCCTTTTTCTTTTCTCCAGAAATTTCCATGGTAAGAGTTAACAAGAATAAACAACATCAAGCCATCACACCAAAAGCAGACAGGTGAAAGCCATAAAGCCAGGTGTAACTCTCCTAAAGTGCATTTATTCATCTAAAAGTTTCTAAAAGAAAACATCTGCCTCGGTATGTTCAGAGGTGGGCTTCTCAAATGGGAATTCAGGTGTTTATTCATCCTGGTTCAGACAATGGCTACTTTCATGACCTTAAACTATTCCTAATCTTTTTTAAACTGTTGTTTTCTCATGGACAAACAGGTATTACAATGATATGTAACCATTTCATAAAATTGGTGGGACTGTTGACAGACATATTTCATCAATGCCTGTGATTAGACTTGTATATAATTGTGACTCCATGATGCCCTGCCACTAAATCTGCACCTGGCTATTGATTAAAGCATGTCTCTAAAGTGTTATCTCTGGAGAAGTGGCACAAATGGCACCTAGGAACTTGACAGAAATTTAGAGTCTGAAGCCTCACCCAGAGCTATTCAATTAGAATCTGCATTTTAATAAGACCACTGTTTGATTCATAACCCAATCAAGTTTGAGACCCTTTGCCTTGGCCTGTGATGAGCACTCAGCCTGGGGACAGTGCTCTGCCATAATTCCAACAAGCAGATGAGGAAATATTATCAACTTACATTTAAAAGTCACTTTTATCTCAAACATTAGGTGTGTATTACAAATCCCATGAAAGATTAAATATCACTACCAAATAAAGCAGTTCTACAATTCAAACTTGAAAGAGTTCCAATAGTTCAATTATTTTTAAATGCACATGGATAGTTTATTCAACCTGAATTCACATAATTGACAGGGAAAAGAGTCTGAACTTATTCCCCAGGCATTAGGTAAGAGATGAATATGATTAATCAAGGAAGAATATATTTAATATTTGGGGAGAGAGACAAATACAGGTGAAATGTGTGCTGTATTTAAGGGAAGGGGCAAGAGACCTGAGATAGGCTCATGATAGGAAGATTTGAAAGAAATGGGACAAAGGAAACTATGAAAAGGAATTAAGAGATGTGATGATGGATGAATAAAAGGTAAAACCAGGGAAGGGGAAGAAAAAGAAATGGGTGCAAGTTCTCAGAACTGGACCAGCACATAAAAGTGCTTAGCAAATATGTCTCTTAGAAAAGAACCAATGGTCTCCTGTTGTCTATCAGTTTGTTGGGGTGGTGGGAGTTGTTCTGTTTTGTTTTGTTTTTCATGGAATTTTGCTGTGTGTCCATGTTTTGCTTGGTTTAAATCAGGGCGCATTAAAGAAAATGGTAGTTTTAAAAGTGAAGAGCATTCAAATCAAAAGCCAAGAGGTCTAACATGCAGAACTGAATCTCATGTGAAAAGTGACAAGTGAAAAAAAAGATGGTAGAAATTTATTCAACAAATTTTTCATTATTTTTTCAATGTTCTTAAGGCCCTGATGTACATACAAGAAAATGTTAACAGTATTAGCAATGACTTAGTCGGCAGTTTAATGAAAGGAATGTTTTCTCTTTTTCTACAGGCTTGGTCAGAATTCTTCTTTGCTCTCTACTCATGATTCTTCTTACTCAAAAAGGATTTCCCCATCTAGCAGCATATCATCCGCCTGCATACAATAAACGTACCCAGAGTCCTTTCAAAAGCATATTTTATAAAACAATTTAAAAAGTAGAGTGTTATTTGTATCATCTCATGTATTGGATTGGAACTTAAAAAAATTAACTCATAAATAATGTTTCTTTGTTGAATTCTCTGCTGTCAAAGAAGTCAATCAAATGTTAGTGAACAACACACACCTGAGATCAATAGTTGTAACACAAAATAATGATATTCTCTTCACCATTTGATTGTTTTCTATTTTGTTCTCATTGAAGTAACATAAAAATTTTAAAAATCATTCTTGGCACAATAAATTGATCTATGAAGCATACACTGGATATACCATTGTTTTAATTTCCTAGCACTGCCAAAGCCAAATACAAAATCTAGTGGCAAAGAAACAACAGCAGAGCCTTGCTCTTTGTGACATGTCTCGGGTACAATTCATCTTTGCTTGTTCTTTTTCCCTGGAATTATTAGCAATCCTTGACAATTCTTGGTTTGGAATCTCTGTCTCTGTTGCCACAAAGTCATTTTCTCCCTCTTTGTCTCTTCTTACAAAAGCAACAGTCATATTTAATTAAGGACATACATCTTACTCCTGGATAGCCAGGTCTTAACTAATTACATCTTCAATTTCCTATATTTCCAAGTGAGACCACATTTTAAAGTATGGAGAGTTAGGACTTCCACATGTCTTTGGGAAAGGACACAGTTGAATGCCTGGCACTCATGTTTCTCTTTAACTCTCATTAACATTTTGCAACTATTATATGTCAACATACAATATTTTTTAGTATTTCAATATTTTTCAAGAAAAGACATACAATATTATTTTATCATCTTCTGGATAATGATTAAGGAATAAAGCAGGTCATGACATAGCTGGATGACTGTTCAAAGGCCAAGATAATCATCTAGGCAATCTCGTTTTAATTACAAATTATTCTGTACTAAAAGAAATTTCAATCCACACAGTGTACACAGCATCACTAGAATACTAAGCAAGTCATTGTCCTTAATCATATGTATAAAGAAAGCTAATTTCCTTTTAGCAAGTAGCTGGAAAAAATTCTCAGTTATACAAATGTTTTCAGTACTAGCAGCTAAAATCTACAAATTTTAATGTACTACAATTTTTATGAGATTGAAACATTCATTACCAAAAACACAGGGCTTCTCTTCCTTATAGAAACAGTCAAAACTAAAGGCCAATTTCCATCCTGCATGAGTTGCCCAAAACAAAGAAAGCAACATAGGAACCGAAGAAATTGGAAGGGCACAGCAGGATAGTTAAGTAGTAAGGCTCTGATGCTGATGCAAGAATCTGAGAGGAAAATTTAGTAGAATTGCTGCAGGTTGAAATCATGTCTTTCTTGGGACCACAAGGAAATCTTTCTATGGAGGATTTTGGTGTGGCAAGATCTATTCAGGTGAAAATAAACGTCTTCCCCTGGATTTTCAATATCCTTTCTCCACCTGCCCCTCCATAGAAAAAGTTCAACTAGGTCTTCAGCAAGGCCAAAACAAAGGCCAGTGTCTAGAGTTTCTGTTTCATATTAAAGCGTAGTCTTTTGGATCCCACAGTAGGCTGCTAAGTAATCTCAGTTCCCATCTAGGTAGCCTAGTTCTGTTCCCAGCTGTGCAGTTGTTCCCATGCTTCTGCCTGAAGCCTGCATTTGGAGTTCACACAGCTGCAATGGTTGCTACAAAGAGAATGAATGAGTGAATGGGGCAGGTGTGTGTCTGAGGGAGAGAGAGCTTCTTTTTTAAGGTAGATGATATTATCTTGGGCCTGGGAGACTAGGTGCTATTTTAAATAAAAAACCAACTTCCAAAGCTTTCATGGGCTTCTCCTGGGTCCACTTCTAACCAGTTTCTTCTTTCCCCAGGCTAGGCTGACAGGCCTCTATAGTTTCCATTTGGGCTTCTCATATGCATGGCTCAGAGAAGCACCTTGCCCTGCAGCATTTTGACTTCTGCTCTAGTGCTTATTCCACCCATAGTCTGGGGAAGTGGGATCAGGAGATTTTAAAGACTGGTCTTCTCCCAGTATGGCAGAGGGATGCTGTTAATCCTCTTTGCAGGGCAATGCTGTGATCCTCTAAGGTGTGTGAAGTTGTAGTTCCTGGCTCAGCAAACAGGCATATGCTGCTCCCTGGTTGATTATGCTCAACAGAGTCTAATTCTCTTTGCTTCCATTCCTTTATTTGCAACTAGCTTACTGCCTTCAAGTAAAGCTATGTGGTGATATGTGTACATTTGACAGAAAGAATTTAAAAAACAAAAACAAAAAAAACAACTCTTTGCCCCTCCCTGCAAATTCATTTATTTTATTTTATTTTATTTCATTTTATTTTGGTTGAACAATTTAGTCTAGTCAAAACAATATTATTGTTAATTTCTTTTGATTAAATGTCCTAGACTTGGTGGTATGCTATTTGCCTATTGGTTTAAGCTCAAAATTAAACTTTGATTTAAAAGTTTGATTTTGTATCATGTATATTTGAAAGAGGTAGCTTTCTAGAGCATATTAATAGAACCCCATAAGGAGGTCCTTCCCTTAACCCCTTTCTGAGTAATGTAGAGAAGAATGTATCGTGTGTATTTGAAAGAAGCAGCTAAGTAACTCAAAACAATCATTTAAACAACAGATTTCTAAATAGTGTACTACAGTCTCTAATGTGAATAAATTTCTACTACACCCTGTAGAAATATCTATTGGGTAGTATTTAATAATTCTACCCAATAATTTTTCCAATTCTGTTTTTCACAGTAGATACAAAAAATGCCCTGCAGCTTTTGTTTGGTTGTTTAATAGTGTGTCACTTCTTATTTTAAATATTTCTTTAACTTGTTTCCTTATTTTTTTGAGATGTGTTCATTCTATTTTTTCTAATTTTATTTATCTATTTATTTATCCTCATCAAGGATATGTTTTTACTTGACTTGAGAGAGAGAGAAACATCCAGGTGAGAGAGAAATGTCACTCAGCTGCCTCCCATATGCACCTTGACTAGGGATCAAACCTACAAACCCAGGCATGTGCCCTGATGGGGCATTGAACCCACAGCCTTCTGGTATGAGATGACATTCCAACCAACAGAGCCACCCACCAGGGCTAACTTTATTTTATTTTTAATTTTGTTTTTATTTTTCAGTTATAGTTGATATATATATTATACCAGTTTCAAGTATATAACTTAGTGATTAGAAATTATATAATTTATGAAGGGATCACCTGATAAATCTAGTACCTACAGATACCATATGTAGTGATTACAGTGTTACTGACTATACTCTCTATGCTGTACTTTATATTCCTATGATTATTCTATAACTACCAGTTTGTACCTCTTTTACCTATCCCTCCCTCCCATCTGGAAACCTTGAAAATGTTCTCTATAAATGACTATTTCTCTTCTAGCTTGTTTTACTTTTTTTCTTTTCTTTTCTTTTCTTTTCTTTCTTTTTTTTTTTATTCCATATATAAGTGAAATCATCTGGCATTTGTCCTTCTCTGTTTGATTTCACTTAGCACAGTACCCTCCAGGTCTATTTATGTTGTTGCAGATGCCAAGACTTTATTCCTCTTATGATTCATTGTATAAATGCATCACTTCTTTAGGAAAGTCTGCTCTTATTTATTTTTAATAAGTCTTCAATTTCTTATTTTCTCTTTTCTCCTTCTGGCACCCCCACAATATAAATGTTGGTATGCTTGAAGAGTCCTAGAGGTTTTTCACATTCTTGTTTTGTGCTTTAGTTTTTTTTTCTTTCTTATCTTCCAAATGGCTGATTTGATCCATCTATTCTAATATTAATTACCTTAATGTATTCCTTATTTCAATTAGTATATTCTTTGTTTCTGACTGTCTTTTAAGTGCTTTCTATCTCCATTTTTATCTTGCCTATCTTTTTGTTGAAGTTCTCATTGAGGTCATTGAGCATCCTTATAATTAGTGACCTGAACTCTGCATCTGGTAGATTATTTGTCTTTATTTTGCATAGTTATTATCTAAAGTTTCATTCTGTTCTTCCATTTGGAACATGCTTCTTTATCACCTCATTTTGGCTTCCTTCCTCATTTCTTTAAATAGTCCAGAGAGTATAGGGTAGAGCTTCTGTGACTCCAGGCTTGGTAGAGTGCCCTAATACAGGTGTCCTGTAGGGTCCAGTGGCACAACCTCCCCAATTACCTTAGCTGAAAACTCTAGGTGCTGAACATTCCTGTGTGGGATGTGTACAGTCTCCTGTGCTAGTTGAACCTTGGTTGCTGTTGGCACCTCAATGGGAGGGATTTATTCCTAAGCCAATCAGCTTCAAGTAGTATCCACTGCCACTGTACAGGGGTTTATCCCACAGAGCAGCACTCGTTTCAGTGGGGACAAACTGGCACCTGCTCAGTTTGCCCCTTGAATGTGTCACTTGTGGACATGTTGGGTGGTGATTGTGGAGATGGTCTGAAGCTGGCAACTGGGTGCATTGGCTCTGAGGCCTACAGAGTGTGCCGGCCAAGATCACCTGCCACCTGTGCTCTGCCTAGAGGCATGGGGCATGAGTTACAATGCAAGTTTCAGATGGTTGCTCCTCAGCTGGGCTTGGAGGTGCCTGGGAGAGTCCAAGCTACAAACCATGGCTTTGCCACTAGTGCTGGGCCTGAGGGCATTTAATGAGAGGTATGTGGTATGCAGGGGCCAGATGCTGTGTCTCAGAAATTTTATAATAGAAATTTTATAAAAGCATGAGCCAAGGTAGGCCATTTATATGGAAAAGCCACTGGAAACAGCTTGGATGGGCCCACAAGTCGAGCAGGGCAGGAACTCAGGAATCGCCAAGGTGGGGCAAACAGTAACAGCCAGGTTGATGGAGTCTCAGATACACCACTCACCTGCTGCTCTGGAAGGGGAGAGGTCAGGAAAAAATGGTCTTTATCAGCACTTCTGTCTGGGATAAAACTTCCCTTATAGACCTCACTAAATAAGTCAGTTCTTATTTGTACATTCCTCGCATCTTTCAAGCTGCTATGACACTAAGTCAGTCTGTGCATGAGCCCTTTAAGAGGAACCACCTGGGACTCCAGAAGCCCTTTGCATCACCCAGCCACAACCATTGCTGGTGTTCACAGCCATAAGTAAGGATTCTCAGACTCAAACTCTGGGTGGAGACCTGTGTGAGGCAAGGACCCCTTGTAGCAGGACTGATGCTGCCAAGATATTTCTCCTGACTATTAACTGCCACCCCATGCTTATGGAACCAGCTTGTTTTGCATCTCTGCCCCTGCTGACTCTATGTAACTTCTACTTAATATTTTTAGTTATGGGACTTCTATTCAGCTACTATTCAGGCATTTCTGAATGATGGCTGTTTGTAGTTTAGTTGTAATTTTCATGTGGTTGTGGGAGGAGATGAGCACAGCATTTTTATATTCTGCCATGGTGACCGGAAATACTTCAATCTATTTCTTAATTATCATCCCTAATGCTGTTTTCTACAAATGGTCTCTTATAATTGTGCACCAAGCTATTCACACACTTTCTTAAATGGCCATTCAGTCTGCTATTTTGCTTCACTGTTAACCTTTCTCTGTATTGGCATCAAGGGCATGAATCTAAAATACCATTCTTCCAATGTCACCACATGTTGTCTTAAGGTCTTTTATGCTGTCCTCAGATCTCACAATAAGATGTAGAATCTTTAGCCTTTGCAAACCTCTATCATCAGCTCTTGCTACTCTTTCTTTGCACTCTAACTCTTTGCTCTTCTACCACACCCCACTCTAATTTTCATGTCTGTTCAGGCTTCCAACACCTTACATTGGTTCCCTTCCTTGTTTCTGTAACTTCTCTCTGTTGTAGAACTTGGCACAACATTTACCCTGATCCTTACATAAATGTCCCTGCATATTCACTTGAGAAATATAATCGTTTTGACTCAGTATATACCCATCACTATTATGTTAACTTATCTTGTACAAATTTATTAGAAAGTAAAGCCCTTGAAATCAAGGAGTCTAATCTTAATTTTCTTGGTATTCTTAGTGTCACAATGCAATTAGCACATAGAACGGTTGGTACCTATTTCACAAAGTATTGAATGAGTTACTACTTTATCATATCAACTTTATCAGGACTCAAAATCAAGTTCGATTCATTACTTTTATTCTTGTTCTGGTGGTTGCCATTTCTATAAGTACATGAGAAAGTTTAGAGGGTAACTTCTTATTAGTTACATTAATGGTATCTAAATTATGTGTGTTCTAAACTGTGTTTGCATCTACCTATATGTAGTTTAATAAAATATAATTTTAATGTAAATATTTTCCTTTAATTAGCTTATAAAACTTCCTTAAGGTAACAAGTATAGTTTTACACACACACTCAGATGTATTTGACTGAAACTCAAAATTGAAAAAGATTACTTACTAAAGAAGTGGAATGAGAGAATGCTACTAAATATAAAAATCACTGGACTAAAAATCTTGAGTCCTGAACTGAGTTCAACTGTGTACTTAGACTCATCACACGACTTCCTTGGACCTCTTTTCCTCTTCTGGTAAAATTAGAGGATCTTCCATGTTGGATATTCCTTGAAGCTAGTTACTGGGAAAGTTATACATAATTAGTGGCAATACTCCAAATACTAACAGGTGCTCTATTCTGAGTTTAAAATTAAAAATGAGTTATAAAACCATGGTTTTTCACTTCATATGACATAGAAAAATTTTTTAAGAAGGGACCATAACATGAAAGATAAAGACAGAAAAATGTATTAGTTAGCAAAACTAATATATGAAATGAAAACATATCTTATTCTTATGACTTAGACAACATCTTTATTTTAATCTATATTCACTACTGGCTTTATATTACATTTTTAAATAGAAATGAGTAGTTTTATCAATGATCTGTATCAATTCTCTGTTTAATCATAATAATGGCATAGTTGAAATTTCAACCATGTTATGAAATTAAGATATTATCTTTTTTCTGCGTTTCTCTTCCTGTAAAGCTAATAATTTACCATATTTATTGACAAAAACTATTCATAATCTATTTTTCAAATATTCTACTTTATTCAACAGAATATTATGAGAGTGGGACCTGTTACCTTGTAAGCTTTCTCTGAGGAAAAAAAGAATATAATCTTGTATTACCTAAAGATATTTTTCTCTTAGCAATTATTTTATCTTCAGGATCAGAAATGCCAAAATTCCAAATTGGGAGTCCATTTATCCTTATTTATCCACCATTTTTTATTTGAAAAATAAATGGGTTAATCTGAAGAAACTCTGAACCTCTTTTATCATTAAGTATGGTGTATGCCTAATTTAGAATGTTAATGATATTTGTGATACTATGTTTCTAGCATGTATTTTATTTTATTTTTATTTCTTTTTTTAAAGATTTTATTCATTATTCTTAGAGAGAAGGGCAGGGAAGGAGCAAGAAAGGGAGAGAAACATCAGTGTATGGTTGCCTTTCACCTGCCTCCAGCTATAGACCTGGCTGGAGACAGGCTTGCAACCTGGTTATGTGCCCTGACTGGGAATCATACCAGAAACCTTTGGGTTCTTGGGCCAGAGCCTATCCACTGAGCCACCAGCCAGGGCTTCTAGCATGTATTTTAGATAGCAATTATTAATTGTCATAAAATAAGATAGCATAATGCAAGAAGTTATTTCTAAATTTCATTTTTTTGTAACTTTTTTCTATGATATGTGACTTAGATATCTCTAACACTTTAGTATGAAACAGCAATACACCAGAACTTTAAACATCTCTTCTTACTAATTGATAAAATAGATGAATAATAACTACACTAAACATAAGATGCCATTTTTCCCAGAATCGGTACAATTAAAGCATCAGAGGCAAGTGGCTTTTAAGAAATCAGTTCTAAAAGATGTAGAAGTTAGTGCTCAATCTGTATAGTCATCATAAAAATGTAATTTAAAAGCAACATGAGATACTATCACAATACACATGCTGGAATGGCCAAAGTCAAAATGACTAAAAAATTCAATGTTGATTAGGAAGTAAGCAACAGGAAATCTCATCTACTGCTAGTGGGTGTGTTAGATGATCCCAAATGTTTCCCTAGAAAACTGTTTAGCAGCTTATGAAGGTATTAAATGTGCCTCCATCATATGACCCAGCAATACCACCTGTCTTATTAAAACTAAATAAAAGCATATGTTTTTAAAAATACTTGTACAAATAATACAGCAAGTTAATTTATTATAATCCCAAACTAGGACCAACCAACGTGTCCTTCAATAGAAGATTGATTTTTTAAATGTATAGATTCTTACATTACTTGACCATAATTGCAGCAATTCAGATAAATCTCAGAAACATTTTGCTATGCTCTGTGATCACACACAAAGATGCTCTAAAACAGGAAAATCTAATTCTTGATCAAGTCAGGTGAGTGTTTCTGAGAGAGGTAATCAATGGGAAAGAGCAGGAAGAAACTTTCTAGGGCGAATAAAATATTATACACTTTGACCCTGATAACTGATTGACCTATACACTTAAAATATATGTATTTCACCATGCACAAATAATATCTTAATTTTTTAAAGCCCTAATGAAAATAAAAAGTATTAACAATACAACTGAAACTTTGTTCATCCTACTCAACTTCCTTCCCAACTATATCTCCTTAGAGGTAATCACGATTCTGAAATTAGTATGTATGCCTCCCAGGTATTATATTATACTTGTACAACACATGCATATAACTGTTACAATGCACAATAGCTCTTTAGCTTAAAAGTATTTTTTCCATGTATTAAAATAACATTATGGTTTTAAAATTAGAGGTAAGTCTTCATGTTTTGATTTTGCATGAGTTCATTCATAGATTTTAAAAGCTTGTCAAGAATATATATTGAATTAAATCTTCTTTATAGAAAGGAAAATGGTTACACATTTCTCATGTTATTCTTCTACCAGAGATCATTTCTGTTCAGACTCGGAAATTAACACAAATTAATACAAGTCTTCCTATCTTATAAATCTTTCTCTCTATTTATATCCTACTGAGCTTCTTTACTCTAGGACTCTTTTAAAACAGTAATGATGAGAGATTCCTTTTCTTTGCATTCTTATATTAGCTATACATCAATAGCGTCAAGAAAGGCTGAAACCATGGTGATAGCAAACGCTGATAAGGGCTTTATCTTTAGTCTATCCTTTAACATTTTCATTAATCCCATGAGTAGCTAAGTATTACCGCATACCATTCACTCTGCATTAATGGCTGCATTGGCCTCTCTGAATTCATTTCCATCGAACTCATTATTTTCCAACCACACTGGTCTATTCAATAATTTTCAGACTTGCCAAGCACACTCATGTACCAGGACCTTTTCTGATGAGTTCCTCTTGAACTCTCTTCAAGGTTTATATCCTCATTTCTTTCAAAGTCTTACTCTTTTGCTCTGGGAAGCATTTCCTGGTCAACATATCTAACAATGAATGCCCCATTCCTACCAGTACTTCCTATCCTCTTTCTCCAATTAAAGTTTCCCCATAGCATACATCATTACAAACCACCAATTTACTTATCATATATTTATGTCTCTCAGTAAGAGTATAAACTCTATGAAAACAGACATTTTTATTTTGTTCATGGCTTTCTTCTAGATGCTTAAGAATAATTCCTGGCCTACTAGGTATTCAAGAATTATTCACTGAATAAAGTAAAGAATCTACATTTTCAACACAAGCATCTGTCCAAATATATAGCATATATAAAAAGTTCAAGTACATCAAAAATTTAGAACTTTTCATAGATAGTTCAAATTTCAGCTAGATCCTCATAACCACATTTACAAAGCAGAGAACATGCTAGAAGGCCATTCCCAGTCAGAGGAACATGGGACATTTCATGGTGTGCTCTGGAGAGATTGTGAATAAAGCATAAGATGTCAAAGAAGGGAGCCAAAAATATCTTTCAGTAAAATTTTGAGTAACTATGTATTCTTATGTTAAATATCTTAAAAATTACCCTGGATGGTATTTTAAAAATCTAGAAATGTTTTGATTCAGTAAAATATATTTTAGAAAGAAAAGATTTGTAAAGAAGCTATGAAAATTCACTTTAGATAGAGATTGAAAAATCAATTAAGAAGTGCCTAACAATTTTCTAAGCAATGGAAGATAAACTGATGCAGGATTTAAAGAGATTAGAAGGAAGCTTCAAGTAGAAGCCTTCCAAAGAATTTGGTAGAGTGAAAGAGGGAAATGGGCGATGTGTCTAGACAGTGGCACAGGATAATGAGATGGTATCGGTAGAATGAAGAACAACTTAGGATATTGTAGTCTTAACAAAGGAGCAAGTACAAAGGGGAAAAGTAGTAAGAAAAAGGGATAAATTATAGATAAGTTCTCAGAAGATGAGAAGGAACAGATGGACTCCTATCTCATAGAAAAGCAACTCAAAGATCAGTTATGGAAAGTCAGAGGAATGAACAAGCATGATTGCCTGGTTACCATGCCCTTAAAAAAAGTAAAGTAGTAAACACTGAAATTGTTGCTTCTAAAAAGCAAGTAGTCCTGATTGTTAAGGGAAATTAAAATATTTACTAAATATAGACAAGTGTCAGGCCAATCAATCTAAGTGGCAGATATGAAATGCTAAAAAGCCAGAGTTCTCCTTTGGAGAACAAAGCTATTTAAATAGCTCCATTAAAACCCATCACCACAACAAAATGATTACATCAACAGCAGAAAAGACTTAAACCAATTAGAAACAATTCCTTGACTGTAATCCCATGGGAGAAACAGCTTTAAACTGTTAAACACCTTGAGTACTATAACTGACTTCTTTAGTGTTAAGAATGTAGTCACATGTATAGACAATTTTGCGATGATTGCTATGCAAAATTATTAGGAATTTTAAAATCTTGATGCTTAAGGAGTAATGCCTCAGCTACCCAAAAGACTTGGTGTTTTCAAAATGATTCATCCTTCAATAATTGCATGCAACTAGAAACTAGCATTTTCTCCAAAAGTCTCAAATTGACAGCAGTAGGCAAAATCCATCGGTGCTCCTGTTCTGTCAGCAGACACAACCTTCATCAATAGTTTTAATTTGTATATAAACATATTATGAATAAATAGTAAAACATTTTATCCTAAATAAATGGAAGATGTGGCAACAATGGGGCACTCACATTACATGTCGAAATTAACTGGCACTGAGTATTAACCTTTCCCTTCCGACCAGGCTTGCATTTTCAGAAAACCCACAGTCCCCGTATCTTATTTTTCTTAAACCTGGACCTACATTAGGCAGTTATGTTACCTGCCTGGTCACTAGAGCCATTTCACTTTGACTTCTGAAAAGTAGGTGCCATATAGATATAAATTCACTTTACATAAATTTTTGCTATTCATAACAGTCTTATAAGTTGGATGAAATATGACTATTATTTTACAGATTCAGAAACCACTGAAAGACATTAAGAAAGTACATATCATGAAAGTTATGCTAGTTAATGAGAGATCTGGGTTTCCCATTATATCATATAGTCTTGCATGTGATAAACATATTTTTAGTGTTGGCAAGATTTAAGCACTAAATATGGTAAAGATTTTTTTTTTTTTAAGATTTTATTTCATTATTTTTAGAAAGAGGGGAAGGGAGAGAGGCAGAGAGGGAGAGAGACATCAATGTATGGTTGCGTTTCACCTGCCTCCAGCCACAGACCTGACTGGAGACCTGGTTTGCAACCTTGTTATGTGCCCTGGCTGGGGAATCAAACTTACGACCTTTGGGTTCGCAGGCCGGTGCCTTAACCACTGTGCTACCAGCCAGGGTGTAAAGATATTTTTAATACATTAATGACATTTTAATTAACATATCCAAAATGTCATTTTAGATATTTATTCAAGAGGTTTTAGACTAGAAGTGGCATTAAAGTGCCTCTAGGAAAAAATTTAAAAGTTATCCTGAACCACAAAACTAGTATAGGGCAGAGGTGAGCTACACCAATGTGGAATATAGAAAAATCACTACACGTTTTAAGATCCTCATTTCTTGCTATGTTCTAAATCAACCCAAGGGGAAGCACTTCTTGGAACATGTGATACAAATATCAGATTAAAAAAATAATTTCCAATCAACATGACTTCTTAGAATTCAGATTCATTTTACATATTTTAAGCCACAGAAATGCCGTATCTTGGAGGAACAAGGTTTAAACAGCACTGGGATAAATAACTGCAGCAGATCTACTGCCTGGACTTCCTGTCTTCCACTAAGGAAACAAGACAATATTTTAATTTATTCTTTTGTTATTCTATGTACCTTGTAATACTGTAAAACCTAGCAACACTGCTCTAAAATATATATTTTTAAAGAAGCTAATGTCAATGTACCATAATACACTTTGAGAAGTTGCTTTATAACATAAGCTACTGATTTATTTCCTTTTCAGTGTTTCTGGATACGATTAACATATAAACAACAGATACTGTCTAGTATACCTCTATCTTATAATGAAGTGCCAAAGTCTTATTTTAAAGTCAAGGTCATTATAATGAGGTTTTTGGAAATCCGGAGCGCTACACATTTGATGTGTGACCTCCTGGACCACTTTCTTCATCTGTTGATTGGACTCATTAAATTAACCTAGTTGTTCTGCAGACTAGAGATAATGTTTTTACATCCCAGTATAATGGCTTGCATACAGAATATGCTTAATAATTATTAACTATTTTTCATTCTCATTTATCAACATGCTAAAAGCATTTCTTTAACTCAGTTAACATTTGCTCATGCTCCAATTTCTTCTATCCATGGAAAATAAAATGTCTAAGTTAAATAGAGGTAAGCCAGTACATGTAATAAATTCATTACAGATTTAAAGAAGCAATAATATGTTTATAATTTTATTTTAAAACATTATTGTGAAATGCTTTTAAAATAAGTATTATATGTGACATGCTTATCATAAGAGTAAATAAATATATCTGAGATTTTTAGTAGAAATAAAAAATTAATAAAATGAGGCAATGCAAATCTTAAAACAGTGAACGCTTATGTGTATACATTCTAGATGTTCATATGTATGGATCACCCCCCACTTGGAGGGATCCCCAGTTTCAATGCACTCACTTTGCCCACCACCAGGAATGACTCTTAACAGAGTTTGGTGAAAAGGAAAGATATTTTGTTTATTTGAAAGGTATACAGATGTATATTAAAGGTACAATTGTGCCATTAAATCCCACTCCCTTTCAAAACACCCACAATATACAGTCCTGCCCAATTAGGGGGAGTGAACGAGTCCCTTTCTGCACATCTATCTGGGGGAGAAAAGAGAGAGAGGCCGCATGTCTTTGCATTTCATTCTGGAGGAGCCCCTCTGCATGTCCTTCCAGGTGAGGGAGAGCGACTGCGTGTCTACCACCCTATTTTAAGCCTTAATTGTGGCCTGTGACTCAGTGATAGGGTGACCCGTCTTGAAATCTCCCATAGTAAATTCCTTCATCACCATTCTAGGGTCAAAAATCCCCCCCATCTTCTTGGAAGGAGAGGTTTATCCAGTCATTTGCATGACTAAGACACTAGTTACCAGCTATAGATATGCAAAGTACCTCTCTCAGAAAAAATGACTTACTTCAGTGTCCTACCCCCATCCCCAAACTGCAAAGAGTAAGGTATTTTGGCTTTCTCCCACTCTGTAACATTGCTTGAGTAAAATTAAATCTTGCCCTTTAAGAATAATGAATTTACTATTTCTAGATTTGGAGAGTAAAATGCTGTCAATATCAAAAATGCATTTGAATCTCATTTCTTTTTTAGTTCTTTGTTGAACTACAGGAAAGGCTGAAATGATATGTGGTCTGAAAACTTTGTGGACTTCTATATAGTGACAGTACTAGAGACAGAGCAGGAAACGAGCTTAGAAATGAAGTCTCCTTGGTCAAATATCTCTTTTGCTAGATATAGCAATGTGTGCAGTGATATTCAGCCACTTACTCAGGTTTCAGCAGTGAGTACCAGTTGGAACTGGGACCAGGAGGCCTCTCCCTAGCCAACAGTAATATTTTACCTGCTACTTTTCCTTATGAGGGAGCCAGACAGCTTGTTTTGGCTCACCAGAGATCTGATGTAAAAATTAGTTCAGTATGCTGGTTCCAGAGGGAAGAGCGTGGGGAGTGAAAGAGAAAAGGGGCCAAATACATGGTGACAGAAGATGACTCAGTTTTGGGGGATGGGCACATAATGCAATATATAGAACCTGTATCATAGAAATGTACATACACTTGAACCCTATAGCAATCTTATTAACAAATATCACTCCAATAAATTGAATAAAAATTAGTTCTTTTTGTTTTTTGCACTTCTGATAACCATTCTCCACAAGATAGAACAAGAGTTGTAAATAATGTGGCCTAATAGAGTATACTTTTTTATTTATCACTGTATCTTCTTCAGGTCTGCCATGTGGTAGCAAAGTCATTGACTAAGTTAATAAATTAACCATTTATACACAAGACCAATAATTGTCACTTGCTATGCCAGAAAAGAACTTCTACATTTTAAAAATTATGAATTTATGTTCTTTTATTTTTTTAATTACAAAATTTATATTATGGTCTGTTAATAAAAGTTTTCCATTTAAAGAACTTATTCATATCCATGTGTTTCTCAATTAATTTGATCTTATCAGTCTTTATTTCCCTTTCCCAATTATCTGAAAGGAAGGTAAATCAACACAAATGATGAGGAAATATGTGATTGTAAGGAGAGTAAAACTATTATTGGCTTACTATGTACCTATTTTACAGGACTGTCAACATGAAGTTCTTCATTTTTACCTGCCTTTTGGCTGTTGGTCTTGGAAAGCATGTAAGTATAATGAGAAATTTATAACTATTTATTCTTATTTAAATATGAGTGAATATTTATGCAGAGGATATCAAGGATAGGCAGCAAAGATCACTAAGTGTGTGATCTTTAAAACTATAATCAAAAGTACCTTTGGCCCTGACTTATGTAAGATCTCAAGATGGACAAACTTTTTTACAAAGCATTTTTCTTGTACGTTTGAGATTTTAGTTATAGGTTAAAAGGCATACACTTCCTCCTGCTTCTGTTTGAATTTACCAGGGAATTATTTTCACTCCAAGAACTACTTCCTAAAATAAAAAATATACAACCATATATAACCCATATATAAACCATATATAGTCAGATGTAAGCCATAACGAGGATATCTTTCAAAGTTCAAGATAACCACAGATAAAATGTAGATTCTAAAACCATCTCTCAAGCCAGTGTCAGCATTTCACCATTCTTATTCCAATAGATCAGCACCCGTAATGTCTAGACAGAAAACAAGGATGTATTAAAGAGTAGTAACTTTGAAAATTTCTTGCCTAATAAATTAATGCAAAATAATCCTTAATTTCTTAAAGCATCATATTCTTTTAGTGAGAATCTTATAAAATGCTCATATCACAAAACGATAAAGGTGGCCTAGATACCTTGTGAAGGGCTTTGAACCTATATAAGATAGGTTCTTAACCCTATCTTACCCTTATCTTGTCCTTACCCTGTAGCCTTCACTGTTAACCTCTCTAAATGCACCATATCTTTAATGGGATTGCAGTTCTTTGCTTCCTCTGCATTTCTGTATCTCGTACATAAAATTTGAAAATTTTTTTGTTATTTTTTACACTTAGCACCAATTCAAGAGTATAGCAAGGGTAAGAATTTTAGGCAAATAGAAAAAAATAATAATAATGTTCTGGCGATCAAGCTTGATGGTTTCTTCTGCTTACAGTCTACTAGCCTTAACCATTCATTTCCCTTTCTAAGTCAGTATTGCCCTCAATCCTTCCTTTTAAGATTAATGAAATCCAGCAAGTAACATAAACCAAATAAATATAATGTCATGACATAGCATTTTAAAATTCTGTAGCATATCTACATATATTTTTTAATATGGTAGGATTAATACTTTAAAATCAAGAACCCAAAAGCTTCCTAAAATAGAAAATATATTAGAACACAACAAAAATTTATTTGAAGTATAGAATGATTTGTTTATTAACGTTATAGAAAACATTCGCCTAAACCCTAAAAGTTTCCAAAATCCCATTTCTGAAAGTCCCTTGCCACCAAAACAATGACAACAGAAACAAGAAACCCAGTGAGAGAGCTTAGCATTTTAAATAAATGACAAAACTGTAACTTGTGTTTGTTTTTGGTTTTGGTTTTTAAATCTAGAAAATGGAGCATAGCTCATCCAGTGGGGTAAGACATTTGAATACTAGATGTGTCTCTCAATATTAATGATATTAGATCAGAACTCATGATAAACATTCTACATTTTGTAAGTAGTGAAAAGAATCCATTCTATGTTTCTGCAAAAAGGACTTAAGCTTTTCTGGATCCATATGAAATGCTGATTTCCAAATGACTTCTTGGCCATGGCTGTATAACAGATGGTCAAAGACTACTTCAGTGTCACCTACTGACTTTCTTGTTTTCTTATGATGTATTTTACCCCTTTAAAAAACTCAAGAAAAAATGCAGTAATAAAAAAGAGAAGGACATTGGAAATTATGCAAAGGAAATAGAAAATGTTTTCTCCTCTGCAGATAGTGTTTGGAAAGGCTTTCAATTCATAACCCAAAGCACAGTGTGGAATGAGTTTGTTATTTGAAATATGATAAGTTAATTATAGAAAGAAATTGAAGTTTTGATCAACTTTGTTCTGTAATTCAGGCAAAGACTAAATATATTATCTACCCAATGGACAATGGTTATGATTTGATACTTTATTGCTAGCATAAATACAATTTAAGTAAATAAGTTAAATTGTTTTTTTAAGGAATCAAGCAACATCTCCCAGGAAGTAAATGCTAATTTTTATATTACATGTATTTTAACTTTCTTTTTATTGAATTGAGGTTACAAAATAAATTTGTTTTGCAGAAATTTAAGCAGGAAAAACATGTGTTCATTCATCCCATTAAGGTAAAATTTAATTAATTTAATCTATTAATCTTTAATGAGATATTTTAAGAAACATGGGTCATTTTCTCATTCACCCAAAATTAACATTATTTTTAACTATGATTGTCACAGTGGGGATGTTTTCATTGTTTTACCAAAATATTATGGACTAACATAAAAGGGATTCTAGGAAAGTATTTGTGAGCCACTTGCAAGCCACGTTATTCAAGCAGAATATCTTTGAAAGAATTTCTGTTATTAATTACCTTTACTTTTCTTCCCCAATTCTGTACTGTTTTATTCACAAATTTGTATTTTCTTCACTATTACTTTCTGCTCAAGGATATTCAGCTGTATTTTAGGAAATGCTATAACCCTTTTCATTTTGTGTGTTTTCTTTTAGGAAGGTATTTATTCCACATCCTGTGAGATATATATATATATTGATTTCACATCTATAGTTAAATGTGAAGTAAAAACATTATAGTACTTTGAAGGAAATATATTCCAATTCAATCAAATTTGAAAACCAAGATTATTTTTAAAGAATGAGATCAAAATTATACCTTCTTATTTAATTTTATTGAAGAAAAAAGAATTTTACAAGAATCAATAACTTGATTCTCAGATTTATAAAGGCTACAAACTTAATATTCTCTTCTTTTTAAAAATTATTTTCCTAGCACAATATTTTTCTTGAAACTAATGTAAACATTTTACAAATAGCCTACAAATAAGAAAATGTATATTTTCTTTAAAAACATATTTAGTGTTATATTTTTTCTAATATGCAATAAAATAACTATTTAAATGAAAAAAAAACTTATCCTTGTAATGCCTAAATTAATCATATATTCATTTAGTTATTTGAAAGACATTTATTGAATAAGGACTCTGTCTAGAAAACCAACTTAGTATCTAGGGATACAGTAATAAAAACAATGCATACCAATGATTGTAATTTTATTGCCAAATGAGAAGTTTTAATATAATTTATATAAAATTCATACAATAAAAACAAGTATAATCTAATGCTTCTCTATATGGAAGAGGGCTTTCTCCCCTCTGAATTTAGGAAAGAAAGTTTTATTTTAAATGCCATGGATATAATAAATCTATTTTTTTCTTTTTTCTCTAAGGAGAGCATCAGGAACGTAAAAGAAATGGTGAGAAATGTGTTTATTTGAAATTTTTAATTTGTATTACTAAATGTAATGGTATAATATTCATGGATTTGGGACTATCTTTAAATTTCCTCTTTTAATAAACTAAAAAAAAAATGATAATCCTTTAAGATGACAATTTTTCCCTGTCCACTTTCATAGTATCTACCTAACTTGGTACATATTCTCTTGGTACACTTTCATGTAATTATAAGATCAATTTTATCTCTTTCAGTTGTTTTCCAAATATTGCTCTTATTTCAATTATTTTAACTTATCACAAGAATGATCATATAGGTCACAGGTGGCAAACACAAGGCCCCAGGGCTGAATCCAGCCCTCCACCTTGTTTTATACACCTGGAACCTTTGTCCTGGCACCTTGTTTCTACCTGGCTCGCTTAACTGTTAAGGAGTAGTTGCATTTATACAGTCCTAAAATCTGGCCCTTTGAAGGCAACTGAAGGCTGATATGGCCCCCAGTAAAATGAGTTTGACACCCCTGAATATGAGATAACCCAAATGACAGCCAACATTCGAAGAATAATGCTGAGGATTTCTTCTGCTTGCCCGATTTTTATTACTTTTATTATTACTTTCGAAGGAACATTTTAGCAGCTCATCTAGTGAGGTAAAAGAACTTTTTAAATAACAAGTAGCATGCTTATAAAGACCTAGTAGGTTTTTAGCAAAGTGTGGATTAATTTGTTATTAGTCACAAACAGGGTAAGCAATGGAGAAATCATTTACACAAAGTTAATGTTTTGGGGGGAAATTGAAAGTGACCATCTTGCGTTTTACACTGCTGCTCTTTTACGGAGATAGCAGATATCTGACTCAAGAAGGAAAGTGCTTTTTAAATCAACTACCGTCAAATCAAGAGCCTACCTTTTGCCTTCAGCATAGTGTTTTCCTGAAAAAATCTCTCAATATTGCTTACTTCAAAGTTCTCAAATTGTTCCCCTTCAATTCCCAGAATCTGCATCACCTGGGCACTTTTAAATATGAGAACTTCTGTTTATTTATTTATTTACTTTTTTGTTTTAATTTGCTTCTTTTTTTTTTTTTAATTTTATTGTTGTTGTATTACATCCATCCCCTTTTTGCTCCCCTCTGTCCCCCTCCCCAAGAGAACTTCTGTTTAAAGGGAGCGAACACAGGAATGGATTAAGACATGTAGGTCATTGGTATCAGAAACAACTACGTAGTAGAAATATCCAAGCAGTAAGCACAATGGAAAAGGCGTTTAGCAAAGCTGAGGCCCTGAGCCTTGTGGCCTGTGAGGCGCAATCTCTAAAGTCTTCCTAGTTAGTGTCTAGGAATCACGCTTTATTCTTTCTCTCAGCTGCAGGTCTGTCTCAAAAGGAGAGCCAATTGGCCACTTCTAAATAACAACATCCTCTAGAACTAGTGCAGGATTTAGTCTCCATTCCTGCTTAGTAATTTTTGTCATCTGCCTGTACTCTGTAGATATTTAATATTGTACGAATAGTATAGAATTGATCAAAACTTTCAAATAAGACATTTCAATCAAATGTTTTTACTAACAGATGATAAATATTCGACTTATTAAATTCTTCATAAATGATATATTTTCTCAGTGGTACCTGCCTGAGCACTTAATATTCAATGAACACATTGCTGACTCGTCACAAGAAAACTCGTGTTTTCAAGCCTGAATGTTGTTGACCAATAATGGTTTCACTATATTTGCACTTGCATTAGCTTACACAATTTTTAAAACTGAGAGTAATAAAGGATTTTGTAAAAGTGTTCAATCATGTCTAGTTTATTAAAAATTAGTTTTCTAGATATTCTTGGTTTTATCACAATTTTAATATGGATATAAATTTAGATTATTTCATTTTCATATTCAATTACAAAAAAATAGCCATTGACCTGGGATAGCTTTTGTATAAAATTACCGGTCAACAATGTCAATTGACTTCCTACTGTAGTACAATTCAAAGGCTAAATCATGAAAAGTAAGTCAATTCTTCTTTCCTTCCCCTAAAAATCTGCTGACATCCCCACAGAGGTAAGTAATTTTCATTCAAATAAAATAATTACCACTTAAACACTGTTTTCTTTTTGCATATTTTTATGTCAAGTGCTTTCTTTCATTTTCTTAATGGAGAGTTAAGTTCACTGTGGAAAGACAAAACACCACCAAAGGCAACTGACAAATTTCTAATACAATTTATAATCTCAAGTAAATCATTATATTATGGCTTTTTTCTTCTCCCAAATGATCATATAACTCATTTTATCCCAGTGTAATATTTGCCCCCAAGTTTATAGTAATACAGTATATATTTTCCATTTTTATTACTTTATTTTCCAGCTTTTATCTTATCAACTATGTGGAATTATATTTTAGGAAAAATAGAGATAGAGGAATAATCTAACTGATTTTGAAGGAGTCATAAACCTCAGAAAATTTGTTTCAAGTAGTGAAATTTAGACACCAGTGTAATTGAGGCATCACCTTATTGCCCGTTCAATTTCTCTTTGTCAATGGCATCATACATAGGTATCTCGAAAATAAAATTTTCCAAGTCAAATTGGACATCATGTCTCCTGTCTTTTGCAGCCTAGAAAAGTTTCCTGTCTGTACAAGGAATCAACTAATTGGAATTCCAACTAATTGGAATACAAGTCAGTAACTTGTATTTCAACACCAGACCACGAATCATTAGTTACCATCCCCAAGTTATTGTATCTTCAACTAAAAATCAAGACAATTATGTTGACCCTGAAGAATTATATTAGATTATATCTATGTAAAATTTTTTTAATGAGTAGCTAGGTGCATCTAAAAAGATAAAACCTTACAATAGCATGACATAGATCAGAAATTCCTTCTATTTATGGGTTTCTCTTTTTGTTGGTTTTGATAAGGGATGAACTTGGAATAAAGATATATAAAATATCTAGAGACAAAATGCCCCAACAGGTTCTAATTTGAAAGTATAGAACATCCCTGGCTGGTGTGGCTCAGTGGATTGAATGTGATCCTGTGAACCAAAGGGTCACCAGTTCAATTCCCAGTCAGGGCACCATTCTCGGTTGCAGACCAGATCCCCAGTTGGTGGTACACAAGAGACAACCATGCATTGATGATTTTCTCTCTATCTTTCTCCCTCACTTCCCTTCTCTCCATAAATAAATGAATAAATAAAAATCTTTAAAAACAAAAGAGTACAATAGAACAATAATGAGTATAATCTTGTGATTCAGGAATTAAATTGCAAATAATATACTCCAAAAAAGTAACAAATAGCAATAGCAACCATAGAGATAAGTGGGCAATTTCATTTAAATTTAATGTGCATGTCTTAAGTGGTACTTAAGTAACCAAACCATTTTGTTTGGTTACTCCTTTGTGGGAGGGGTTAGAAATCATTATGTTTAAGTAACAACAAAATGGTACTGTAAAAAATATATAAGGAAGCAAAGTTACCTGCAGGTCCAAGTACTCTCTTCCATTTTGTTTTATAAAAGTTTTGTGTTTTCTCAGATAAGGAATAAATAACAAAAGTTTTCTTTGTGTCTTTTGGAGTAGCACAGAACAGAGAACAGCTCTTCACTAGCAAGGTAAGGCATTTTAATACAAAGATGATACCGCAATGATTATATATACAGATACATATACTAGATAACCTTTGATCTAGTTTTTTAAGCAATAAATCTAGACTTACATAATATTAGAGAAGTGTAACTTCATACTTCTAGGAAAAATTTGGGGAAGACAGAACAAAATTGTACACATCCAAGGATATAAGAATTAGGTTTGTGCCAGTAGACGTTAAGAAAATTTTTAATACTACTTTTTAAAAAATGATCACCTTTAATATTGCTACACAATGGAAGGTGTTGTGTAGATATTTTTTTAACCCACACTCAAGAATATGTTTATTGATTTTAGAGAAAGGAAAGGAGGGAGGGAGGGAGGGAAGGAAACTGATGTAAGAGAGAGAGAGAAATATTGACATAAGAAACATCAGTTGGTTGATCCCATATGCACCCCAACTAAGGATTGAATCTACAACCCAGTATGTGCCCTGACAGGGACTGAACCCATGACCTTTTGGTGCATGGGACAATGTTTGAACCAATTGAGCCACCTGGCCAGGGTAACATAATGCACTTCTTACATTTGGTCAGCAGAGTGGGAGGAATGCATGTGTCATTCCCAAATAAGGGCTTCAGTTCATCCAGATACATACAAAGTGCTATTGGCCAAATAAATGTATTCTTGCATATCACAGACGAGTAAAGATATTTTCACATCACCCAAAAATAGTTTTATTCTGAATGATTTAATCCCTGAGAATGAATAAATATTCAAAAAATAAAATAAAATAACAATTTTATAAATAAGATTATAATGTATCATTTCAAATTTTTTAAAGGACTCGGTCAGCAACTCTCAGGAAGGAAGTCAAAACCACTTAATTATATTTAAGGAATTAATTTTCACTTTTTATGGATATATAATAAATATTATTTATTTTGTATAAACGTGATTAGAAAATATATATGGTTATGTATACTAGTCAGATAAAATTTATTTATTGATTGATTCATTGAAGGGATGTCATTCATCATTCATTTCAGAAATATGTATTTAGTAAGTAGTACTACATGATCCTAGATCTTGGGAATACAACAGTGATTAAAAGAAGCAATAAAATAAATTTAATTTTTCTTCTTTATAAAACAGGGCTATTTTCTCTATATAGTCAAGAGGAAATTAGGCATATCCAGTACAGTGAAAATGAAGTCTCTAATTCTTCTTTCATTTTTTTTAAGGAAATTCCCAAAAGACTGTTGACATGATAAGGTATTGATTCTACATGAAGCCATATTTAATTATTTTTAAAAACTAATATTAAAATATTATTAATTAGGCCTATATGAATTTCTCTTCTTTTAATAAAATAGTGATTATTTTTACTTAAAAATATAATTTTGCTCTACCTCTTAATTTTATGCTGAATTCTTTCAATTAATTCCTTCCATGTAAGCAATATTCTTCCATGTAGCCTTAGTTTTATGTAGTTGTCACTGCTTCTTTAAATAATTAGATTTTTACTATTTTTTTACTGCAAATTTTTTCACCTGTCATACTAATATCCTTGTTATAATACTGGAGATAGCTTTAATTCCACAAATATTAAGAATATATTGCTATGGATTCAATTACCCTGGCCCCAAAATTTATTTTATTATTATTTCTCAAGAGATCTAGCATTTCATTTAGTGAGAAATTATACTTTTAAATTTTTTTTAAAAAACACTATTTTATTAAGAAATACTGTGCTTCCTTGCTGTTGGTAAATTAGCTATTTCAAATTTTTTAATAAAGCCACTTCACCATGTTTAATACAAATAGAGAAAAATTCCTGTAAAAAATAAATGCAGATGCAAAGTCATTTTAGAGGTATGGAATAAGTTACCTACATATAGGCAAGAGTGGCTTTTTTATATAGGTGGACTCTGGTTTGCTCGAAAACTGAGTGTTTAAAATAAGCCAATGTCAGATCAGGATCCTGTCAATTGCCTTCACCGTATCTTACCCTGATTCTCTCTTATAGCACTTATAGCACGTAGGGGTTAAATACAGGATTTGGTTATGACTGTAAATCCCAGGTAAAAGAACACCTACTGTGTCAGGAAAATGGAAGTGGATAAGCACAGTGGGAACATGTCTCTGGAGATGATGAAGCTTAGATTGCAGCCCAACATCTTCTTACTGGGTGCCTTAGGAATCATGCTTTCCCCCATTTCTCTCACACTGTGGGCCCAAGGCCAAAAATAAGAACAACAGTCTTTCCAGAAAGGACACTGTGGTTTTGTCATATCATTTTTAGGCCTGATTAGTTTTCTATGCTTCTTCTTTTCCCATCCCCAACCTCTCTCCCCCCTCCCTCTCCTGTCTTTCTCACTTTCTCTCTATTTTTGGCATCTGCCTATATCCCATGACAATTTGACATTATATGAACAATATAGATAAAAGGAAATTTTGAAATAAAAGATTTTTAGTTAAGCATCATTATCTTGACAATAGAGAATATTCTGATAATGAATATTTAAACTCATTTAATTCACAATAAATTCTTATAAAGCAGCACTTCCTTTATAGCTGTGGCTTGGCCCTAGATCATTAAAATAATTAGACCAAGTTCTCTACTCCAATGATATGGACCAAATTTCTTGGGGGCCATCCAAGTAACTGATCCTCATTTTCTTTCCCTATAGAATCAACAGAAGTATTCACTCAAGTCCTTTTTATTAAAACAAAATTAATTAAATATTGCCCCACAATATTTTCTTTTACATATATCTATTGGTTCATTTTTGTTACTAATAGAAAACTAAACTGACTAAAGAAAAGAAGACTATTCTAAATCTTCTGGTAAGTGCTCTATACAAACATTTATAACACTGCAATCCTCTTAATAAAAGCAAAATTTTTTAAATAAATTATAATTTTTATAAATTAGAATTATAATTTCTCAAAACTGTTCCAAAAACATTCTTCCATTGTACCAGTTATGTACCCACCTAATCAATGTGTCTGGTTATTCTAAAAATCCATTGACTTTTCCATTTTGTAAAAGGAAATTATCTGAAGGCAGACAGCAGTGTGTATAAAATTTCAGTTTTAATTCCTATAATAATCTATAGTCACATACATATGTATGATTTAAAATAGAGCATGGAGGAAGGGGATATTTAACCCTAAAACAGGTGTTGTACTATGCAATGTGCCCTTTCAATATTTATTTATTTACTTCTATAAGGTAGAATGCTCTTTGGAGAGATCAACAATTGTCTATGTCAGATTCTACTAAGTGAAATCACACATTCTATAAGCTCTAAGGACCAGCCTTTCACCAGACATGGACAAGAAAACAGTCTGACACACTTATTTTAATATATTAAAAGTTTATCTTCTTGTCGTCTTATACACTTTTTCTTTTTCTTTTTTTCTTTTTTGTTTTTGTTTTTGTTTTGTTTTTTGTTGTTTTTTTTTTGTTTTGCTTGTTTTTTTTTTTAATTTTATTTCATTATTTTTAGAAGGAAGGGAAGGGAGGGAGGCAGAGAGGGAGAGACATCAATGTACGCTTGCTTTTCACCTGCCTCGAGCCACAGACCTGACTGGAGACCTGGTTTGCAGCCTTGTTATGTGCCCTGGCTGGGGAATCGAACCTGTGACCTTTGGGTTTGCAGGCCGGCGTTTTTTTTTTTTCACTTATGCATTTTGGCCTTGGGGTCTGAATTAATCACAAATATTCTCATATCTACAGTTAATTCTATGAATGTGCATACAGAAATTAATTTTGCATAATACACTTTTTTTGGCTAGGTCTATTTGCTATCATTTAGAAGTAGATCCAGATAAATCAAATATTAGTTCATTTGGTTATGGCCAAGTGTTCTCTGACACATGGGATTTATAATTGATCAATTAGTTATATTAATTTGTTTATATAAATTATCAGCTATAAACAAGTTATAACTTACTTATAATTTATTTCTAGAACCAAATAGCCCAATTTCACCAGAAGTTTCCTCAATATTTCACAGATGTTAAATACCAGACAGCTAAGAAGCCATGGAATCACATTCAGGCTAATGCTTACCAAATTATCCCTGCCATGGTGAGTTCTCCCTTTTTATTTTTAATTTAAAATAGAATTATTTTTCATTGTAAAAGTAAGCTAAGAAATGAAAGAAATAAAATCTTAAGTTCTCAAGTAGAAGCTTGAAACAAAATTTCTAGGCTGGAATTAAGTTATAAATCATAGTGTAAATACAACTATTATAAACAAAATTAATTATAATGATAAATTGGATTTGAATTTCTTAGGTGATAGGTTATTATATTCCAGCTAATTCCTACAGCAATTCTTAGAGGTAGGTCAAGATACAAAATATTATTACCATTTTATAAAAATCTATGCAATTATAAAAAATAGCTAGATGAAGCTCTAAGTAACATTTCTCCTTTATTTCTATTTTTAAAATGTGACTCTGGAAATATTTTTTCAGCATGAAGAATAAGTGGGAGAACAGGAAATCAAACCCAAGGAAGGAACTGACAATTTAATGTAAAAAATACAGGATTTGGAATCAGAAGTCCTGACATAACTAAGCCTTTGATTTGGGGTAAATCTCTTCATTTCCCAGGTTTCTTTAAAATATGATTTTGGTTTTTAAATATACAGTAGCATTCAAAGATTCTTTCTCCATTGAAGAGAAAATAAGAGTTTCACATCTGTAGTTTTGAATATATGATGACTAAAGAAAGTTCTAAATATTTACAAGGAGCTGTAAATGTTCATTATTATAAACATTTACCTAAAATATATCATTCTTTCTCTTTTAAAGAGGTACTTTTAAGATTCTTCTACTCAATTTTGGTAAGTGCCTTTTGGCCTAGAATTTAAACAATTATTTATTTATTTAAGATTCTATTTATTTTTATTTCCAGAGAGAAAGGAAGGGAGAGAGACAGAGAGGGAGAGAAACATCAATGTATGGTTGCCTTTCACCTGCCTCCAGCCATAGACCTGGCTGGAGACCTGGTTATGTGCCCTAGCTGGGGAACTGAACAAACAACTTCTGATTCGCAGGCTGACCCCTTATCCACTGTGCTACCAGCCAGGGCTAAACAATAAATAGGAGGTTTATGTGAAGAATGTGACCTTAATATTTGTAAGTAATATAGTTTCAACTTTAATTAATATTTATTTGGCCTATGAAATATTTTAAATTCTGTTTATACCTTCTTGATTCACAAATATGATATCTATAATTTGTATGCATGTGTTTTATAAACATTTTGAAAAAATATTACAAGAACTTTTCTCTGTAACTGATGATACATTCAGCCAGAAGCAATGGCTCTGAGTGGAAATTCTCACAAGCATAATGTTCACAGAGATTTTCACCTGTCACCTTTGAATCGAGACAAAAACTTCAGACTCAGCGTTTCAGTTTGTATGATACCTATAGTAATATCAAGAAGTTCCTTATACAGGTGAAGCTATTTTGAAATAAATTCCCATACATTTTCTCTGGAAAAATCATCATTATTAAAAAACACATAAGACTTCCTTTTCCAGTTTTCCTAGTGCCTCTCTTTGACACTTCAATCATTGCTATAAAGCTGTAATAGAAATCCAAAGAAAATAACGCATGTCAGTGTTGTTTTTGGTCACCTTTTATTTTTTATATTGTCCTTGCTCTATACAGATTTTCTACTATCTTGGAATTTGTCTCCCTCGGTTTTTCTTGTCCTTTGTATATGTCTTGCTAAAGGACAAAGTAGGTTTCTAAGAAATTATTAATAACAGTAATAACAATGTGATTGAGGCTTTCCAAAATGCTAGTCACAATTAAAAATAAATCTCAAATCATTTTGTTAAAATCTAGGTTTCAAGTGGAGTGAAAGTTTTAGAATGTAGAAAGCAGTAATATTTTTGTCAAATAAACTATTTGGAGAATAAGAATAATTAAATGTTTCTTCAAAACTGACTGAAAGAGTAACTACCATTTAGTAAATAAAATAAATATCACTTTTTGATGCTAGACTGACCAATCTTATGAACTGCTTATTTGTTGTCGAAAAGATAGTTACTAAAATCCTACTACGGATTCCCAGTCAGGGCAACATAACCAGGTTGCAAGCCAGGTCTCCAGCCACGTCCTTGGCTGAAGGCAGGTGAACGGCAACCATATATTGATGTTTCTCTCCCTCTCTGCCTCCTTCCCTTCCCCTCTCTCTAAAAATAAGTAAATAAAACTAAAAACATAGAAAGAAAAGAAAGTCCTACTACATGCTAGGCATCATGTTGGGTACTAAAAATATTAACTAATGATAGTTATAGCAAATAACATTCTGCCAGACTGGGATGTCCGGGTGTATGTGTTCCATATACAAACACATTACCTCTGGAATACAGTAGCCCCACCTTGTCAGTGGAGGACAGGTTCCTAGACACCCAGTGGATGCCTGACACTGCAGATAGTACCAAATGCCACATGCTACACTAACTTTTTCCTATACATACATGCCTATAATAAAGTTTATCAATTAGAAACAGTAAGAAATTAAGAACAATAACTGATAATAAAGAACAATTATAACAGTATACTATAATAAATGTTACATGAATGTAGTCTAAAAATGCTTTATTGTACTCACTTGTATTCATCTTGCTTGGGACGATGTGAGATGATACAGTGTCTACATCATGAGATAGGATGAGGTGAATGGTGTAGGCATTGTCACATTAGGCTACAATAAGGATTAGCTGAACACAGCACTATGACCACAAAAGGTGAACTGATAATCCATATGGCCACTCAGTGATTAATGAGCAGGTAGTGCATGCAGCGGGGACACACTGGACAAAAGATTGATTCATGTCCTGGATAGGACAGGATGGAACAGTGCAAGATTTCATCATGCTGCTCAGCATGCCATGTGATTAAAAAGTTATGAATTGTTTATTTCTGTAATTTTGTATTTAATCTTCAGACCACAATTGACCATAGGTAACTGAAACTGCAGAAAGCAAAACCATACATGGTGAAGGTTGGAGGTGAGCTACACTTTAAGTCTAATAAATAATACAGTATTGTCTTTTTCCTTTTAGATTTGACTGGAAAATCTATCTACAGTTTCCTATCTACAGTATTACCTCATACTACCAGCATATTTGGACATACCTATTAATAAGGTATACATATTGAGTCATCAGAAAACTGAGCAAAATATTTCCTGAATTGTTTATACTCTTTGTGTTAGGTCATGTTGTATATGCTGGGTCTGTATTGTGATTTCATACAAGCTGGGCAAATAATTATTTAAGATGTTGTCACCACTCTGTTATGGAACCACATTTCTTTTCCTCAAAAAATAAAATTTCAAATGTATCCTTCGGTGTGTAATTATCACTTTCATTGTTCAGACTAGTCTACTGGGGCTGCTGCTGATAATATAAGTAGTCTTTTAACAATTAAATTTAAACTAGCTTGGCTTCTACCAAAATAACTGTACACTTTCTGGGTACTTCAATTTTACTTTCCATAACGATAATCTTGAACACTACAAATTATATTCTCCAACTAAAATTTGGTTCACAGTACCAATTAGCTGTCATCCTTCCATTTTTCTGATTTATTCATAGTCACAATTTGTCACAACCTTGATCCCTAACCTTCACCAGAACCTTCGATCTGCCTCTCTCAGTTTACATTTTCACATTGCAGTAAGGAAGTCAGGCATTAAGAATGTAGAGGAAGAAGAAACTTTCTTTTACCTGCAAGGTTCTTCTGGCTCATCTAATAATCATAGACAGGAAACAGATCAACAAAAGAAAATGAGCACATTATTTACATACATGTGTATGGGAACCCTGAAGACCCTATATAAGATGTTCAGAGACAGAAAGGGAAAATGAGCTGTATGTGACATTCAAGCTAAGGATCAGGTAACATACCTTCAGGCTTTAGAAAATAATTGCAGGGAGAGCACATGTTCAGTAATTATCAGTTTGCCCTACAATATAGAGAGATAAAGGGTCTTTTCTGGTTTTAACTCTTATCATGGGCCAGCCTAAAGTAAGTTCTTGGCAGTTCAGTGGGAAGCAGAAGTTTCTGCTGATCCCGCAAGGTCTCCAATGCCTTTAGTTTAAAATAATTCTCATACCACTGAGGCACATCTTGGGATGCCATGTTTTGTACCCCTACAAAACATACACCTTTCAAAGCTCTTGGTAATGGTATTAAAAAATGAAAGAAAAAAAAAAAAAACAGCAAAAGTAAGTAACTTTGTGCATGTATGGGTTACAAGAAAGAATTCTAGGAAGATGAACTTTTCCAGAGATGTTAGAGGGATAGGGAAGGGAAAAACAAGTGGATCAGGAAGAAGGGATAAAGATAAAAGTAATGCCCTGCCTGGTGTGGCTCCGTTGGTTGAAGTGTCATCTCATAAAGTAAAAGCTTGCAAGTTCAGTTCAGTTCCAAGGCAAATTCAGTGCCTAGGTTGTGAGTTAGGTCCCCGGTCAGGGGGTATATGAGGTCCATGTCTCACTTTATATACATCTCTCTCTTCTCTCTCTGTGTCTCCCTCCTTCCCTCCCTCCCTCCCTCTCTTCCCCACTCTCTAAAAACAATAGTCATGCCCTTGGGTGAAGATAAAAAAGAAAGATAAAAGTTATTTGAGCTTAAAAAATTGTGTTTGGTTGTGATGGGAAGACATCAGAAGAGTTGTCACAGGAGAGTGACACTGAATGATGTGTGCCTTCGGTAAAAAGAAAGAAATGAAAACTGGAGACTTTTTTTCCAATCCATTCTTTCAAATACCTCTTAGCCTCATTCATTTCCCTTTCTTGTTCAAATTGAACTTTCAAGCATTTTCAGAAGAAGGTAATATATGACATATATATTTTGAAAGGGTAGAACAGGTAGAAGTTAAGTTTTCTTTGTCATCATAAAACATTCCATCCCTTAACACCCTGATTACAATCCATTCTCTTTATTCCCTACTAGCCTCACTTCCTTTCTGATACAGCACAGACTTTATCCTCAGATTATTTTAAATATTATCTTGCTAGTTGGTATAGCTCTTCTGCCTCTCTTTACTTAGTTTTTAAAACCACCATAAACTTGATTTCTACTAACATCCCATCAAGCAGCCGAATCCTAAAGTAAGTTTGTTTTCTAAACTTTATTGGTCACAGAAGATTACCCATTAGACTCTGTCTTGTTGGCATTAGAGTTAGCTACCTTTAACTAATCTCACTAGAAAACATTTCCCTTTACTTTATTGACAATATTCACTCTATCAAGCCTAAATTCTATCCAGCTCCCGAGTATGACACTTCAATAACTAGATAAATCTGAACATAACTTTAATGGTTCCCTTCAAGCTTCAAAGGATGTCATGATCCTACTCTAGTTCAAAGTCAATAGCTCTTTTGGCATTTTAAAATTTTTCTTCTGTAATCCATCATTTTAAAATATGTGGCAAAATTCAGAATGATGATTATAGTATCTATAACTGAGCAGTTATGTACAGAGTAACTTACATATTTGTCTCTATATAGTTGCCTTCCACTATTAATATTCTATTATGTTGCTAATAAATATTAATATTATACCTTGAAGATGAGCAATTGTAGTAGAAAAATATTGCCTCAGGGCACCACTTTATTTGGACCTTTTGATTAAGACTTACTTCTTGGTAATTCTAATGATTCTCTTTCTTTAGCTATTTCTTCTAAATTATTTTAATGGACTCCTCTGCTTTCTCCCATATAAATATTGATGTTCTCTAAGTGTCTGACCTCAGCCACTTCTTCTCTAAGTTTGCACATTTTTCTTATATTTTTTAAAGTTTTCTGATTCTTTCTTGGGGTGTGGTTAGCCTACTGATGAGCCAATCAAATGCATTCTTTTTCTGTTTGTGAACTTTTGATTTCTAGAATTTCCATTTGATTCTTTCTCATAGTTTTCACCTCTGTGCTATAATTATCTAGGTTATCTTGTAAGTGTATCTTACAATTAGAAACTTCAACATATTAATCTAAATTACCTAAATTCCCTCTTTGAGAGTTTCAACATTTGTGTAAAACACTGACTCTGATTCTGATATTGCTTTTTTATCTTCCTACTTTTTTTCTTGCCTTTCTGTGTAACTTGTAAGTTTTTACTGAATGCTAGATATGTTCTAGTTCAATAGATAATGAGGTAAATAGTTTTATGCTTGTATATCAGCACTCTTTTTTTCTGTGAGGACTTTAGTGTCTGGGAGGTTATTAACTGACTCCACAGAGAGAAAATTACATAATTAAAAGAGAGGATTCTCCCAACTCTTAACAAAAACTATACCTATTATTATGATCCAAGAATGTACCAAGTTAATATCACTTCACATTATTCTAATTGTTACTTAGGCATATGACTTGCCAGCTCTGCCTTATCATTTCTTATTTATTACATATAAGTAGAGATATTTTGTTGTCAATAATAAATTCACAGGATAAAATGGCTCTTTCAGTTTTTAACATTTTTTACAAGGGCAATTATAACACTAACAAATTAATACACACCAAACTTATTTTTAAAGTATTTAGGTTAATCCACATCCCTGCCTGGTGGTACAGTGGATAAGGTGCCAGCCTGCGGACCCAAAGGTTGCTGTTTTGATTCCCCAGCCAGGGCACGTAACCAGGTTGCAAGCCAGGTCTTCAGCCAGCTCTGTAGCTGGAGGCAGGTGAAAGGCAACCATACATTGATGTCTCTGTCCCTCTCTGCCTCTCTCCCTAACCCTCTCTTTAAAAATAACAAAATATTTAAAAAAATAAAAAATATTTAGGTTAATCCTTTATATTCCATACTTAACATAAAATGAAAGATTACTTCATTATAGTTTCTAGCTGATGCCTAATTCTGTCAAGTAATAAATATTTGAAAGGTATATGTAGGAATTAAGTTTAATGTTTCTAAATTTGTCCTTTACTGCCTTATTATGAAAAAATCCTTGTTTTTATGGTTCTCTGAAATGAGAAAATTTACTGCCAAATAAGTCAATTTAAATTTTTTTATTTCATCAGACTTGATGTTGCTTTATTTCAAAACAAGAAAAATAATTAAATTTAGAGCTTCTTATAAATACTTCTGAAGGAAAAAAAGTGAGTCATTGTCTAAATAGAGACTAGTATTTACAGCTATTAGTTTTCAACCTGAAAACATGTATTTTATTTTTCATGTTAAGATTCTCTCTTTTTAAAGATTCTCTACATGGTCTCAGTTAGATAAACTTTCAGAGATGTCTATGAATTCATGGTATATTTATATTCTGTCCCAGTTTTGATAAGTTGGTAACACAGGATGTCATGTAAATCTATTCCACACACCTGAATTCTCGCTTCAAGCCTTTGTGAGAAGAGACTTTCTTAAGAAAGGAATTTGTTTTTCTCTATGTTCAGACTTGATTCTAAGATTCGCATAAACCCTTGAAGGATAGGTGTGCTCTACTCAGGAATTCTCATATTCTTCTGAAGAACTGAACAATGCGGTCAGGTAAGCCCATGCCACTTAGACTATCTGAAGAAAAAAATGAAGAAAAAAGTACTGTTTGGATGGGACATGAATGTTTTGCTCCTTCTGGAGTATCCTAAAGTACAAAATGATGAGTGATAGATGAGTAGAAAAACCACTGAGGCAGTGCAACATGGAAGAAAATATTTTAAATGTTGAAGAAGCAGAGATTTTTCCATTTCTGAAGTAATTTTTTTAAGACTATAAAAGCGTATTTCCATTGTGTAAATGTACCAAAGTTTTTTGATCCAATCATCCACCGATGGGCACTTAGGCTGTTTCCAGCACCTGGCTATTGTAAATAGTGCCGCTATGAACATAGGTGTGCATAGGTTCTTATGAATTGGTGTTTCAGGATTCTTTGGGTATAGTCCAAGTAATGGAATTGCTGGATCAAAAGGCAGTTCCATTTTTAGTTTTTTAAGGAAACCCCATACTGTTTTCCACAGTGGTTGCACCAGCCTTCATTCCCACCAGCAGTGTATGAGGGTTCCCTTTGCCCTGCATCCTCGCCAATGGATGGAACTGGAGAGTATTATGCTTAGTGAAATAAGCCAGTCGGTGAAGGACAAATATCATATGATCTCATCCATTACAGGACAATAATGAGCAAAACTAACAACAAGCAAAACAGAACCAAGTATATGAATACAAGGAATAGGCCTTCAGTGGTCAGGGGAAAAGGGGTTGGGGGGAGGGGGGAGGCAGAGGCAAGAAAGGGGAGCAACTTAGACAAGAGCCTAGTATAAAGGAACCATGGACATGGACAACAGGTGGGATTGACTTTGGGGGGAATGGGTGGGTGGGGAGGGGGATAGAGGGGAGCAAAAAGAGGATGGATGTAATACAACAACAATAAAATTTAAATAAAAAAAAGAAAAATATGATTATTGGATTATCCATAATAAAATAATTTAAACTGGTATTATTTGAACAATTTATGTAGAATATTTTAAATTTAATTTTTAATTTTTTACATTATTTTTATTGTATTTTTATTACTACTTATCCCCCATATCCTCTGCAAAAGGAAATTAGAAATATGAATGTACATTTTCTTACATGATCTCTTTGTATTTATATAGTTATAAACCATTATATATAATCAAATTATAAGTTTCCAAAAATAACACTGGGGTAAGGGAGAAATTCTTCTAAATTATAATATGGCAATTTTTAGATATTTATGAGAAAATGTGACAGATTGTTACAGCATATTAGACAAGTGGCATATTATGTTTGTGAAAATCTGGCTGCAGCCTGTTAATCCTCCTATTTCAGAAACCCAGATAGGAATAAATGTAATGATTTTAGAAAGAAGGCCAAAACCTCAGTTAGCTTTATATTAATAGCCTTTTAGGTCATATGTGTTCTATGAGATATAGATAACTTAAAAAATAATTGGACTATATTAGTAATAAAATATTTTTAAGCATAAATTCATAATATTATTGTTTCACTAATAAATCTTTTTTTTACAAAATTGTTAAAATACACCAAAAGGAAATTTAGACACTATAATCAATTTTAGGAGAATTCACTCGATTGGTTAATTTGGTTTTTTAATACTTGTCCATAATATGGCTCCCTCTAAAGGAATTAAGGAAGCTTGCCAAATAAATAAAGCAAAATTTTAGGAGACTATGTAAATACTTTGCTGAGGGAGCAATAAGACTAGGGAAAATAACATAAATTCATAGATGAAGTAGGCATCCCTAAATGAGGTGCATTGTAGAGTTTTAAAGTAGACATGATATTTGCCTCTGAAATTCCTGAGAGACAATAAACAAAAATAAATGCAAAATCAAGAAATAAGCAACAGCAGTGTATCTAAGACATGAAAATATACCAATAGCTCAAGAAAATCCTAGGTGCTAGACCCTGTTATGAATATCTCTAGAGACAGAATAGAGCATAGGTTTTATCCCATATATCTTTACAACTTAATAATAAACATGTTAGTATTGTTTTCATTTTCTCTGAATAAAAATCAGGTGTACAATACCAAAGAACAGTAGAGCAAAGACCATTCAGTACATAGTCAAAGCCATCTTGACAGGTAAGCAATTGATCCAAAATATTTTGAGAAATGGATGAACTTTGAGGGCTTGTTCTATGAATATAATTTTTCCAGCCCACATTTTATTAAGAGTTGAGCAGTAAAACATTCACAGTCTCATTAGAAAACTTTTAAAAATCTTCACATTATGAGAATATATTAGCATACATGTCATTTCACAAAAATAATTATAGACTACAGAAGATATTAAATTAAGAAAACTATTTTTTAAAATCACTCATCAACTAATTAGAAATATCCGATTAAATACTTGAGCTATATTTAATATTTTAATATTTATTTTGTAATAGATCATAAACAATATTATTGTTAATATTAAAACACTTATTGGAAATTTGTTTTCTTCACATGCTCAGTGAAATAAGCCAGTCAGAGAAAGACAAATACTATATGATTTCACTGGTATATAGAATCTAATGAACAAAATAAGCTAACAAAAAAAAATAGAAACAGACTTATACATACAGAGAACACACTGACAGCTGTCAGAGGGAAGAAGGTTTTGGGGAATGGGTGACAAAGGTGAAGGGATTAAGGAAAAACTCATAGACAACAGTATGGTTATTACCACAGGGAAAGGAGGGTGGGGAAGGTAGAAGAGCATATAGGGATGTACATAAATTGTGATGGAAGGAGGTGGCTTGGGGTGGTGAACACATAATACAAAATACAGATGATGTATTACAGGACTATATGCTTAAACCTAAGTAATTTTATTAACCAAGGATGACACGCAAATTCATGAAGCGTTTCATATTTTTAACAATGTTATTTTTCTCTAAAAAATCTTGAACACTCTGTACTAAAAAGAGTATTGAGTAGTCAAATAAAAGATATTCAGTGTTGAAAAAAACATTCAGAGATGTGGATTAGAGCATAGGGAATACAGTCAATAATATAATAAGTATGTATGGGGTCAGGTAGGGACTTGAAACAGCACAGGGACAACTCTGTAAAGTATATGATTTTCTAACTACTTTGATATATATCTAAAACTAATACAGAATAATAATGAATGTAAATGATTATTGAAAAATACAAAGTAAATTAAAAAAGAAATGTGAGCTTAAATCTGCCAGTGAATACATCCTTCAGTACATTGCCACTAATGGGATACTCCTAGAAATTGTTTCCTAGAAGGAGGTACAAACTTTTTTTCTTGTTCCTTTGCTCCTGATAAGAATCAGGGTCAAGTTAAATAGTTGTTGGAACGATTCATAAAAGTATAAAGAGCTAGACTTATTCTACAATGCTTCACACATTAACAGGTTCATTCAGTAGGTTTCTTTGACACAAATCGTTTTCCATTTACCAGTATATATCTGTACTTTATGGCTCACATAGGGGTTGAGGGGAAGCATTAAAAAGTATACATAAAAAGAAATATAACTTGGTAAGAGGGGGTCTTGAAAACACTGATAAAAATATTGAACTTTATCCTCTAGCCAACAGATTTAATTAAGAACATTTATTGAGATAGGTAATTTGAACAGTTGTCTGTTTCCAAAAGCTAAATCTGGTTGCAATATAGTTTTCTAAATATGAGTTATGAAAACATTAGCGGAATAACTTCTTTAAAAAGACAGATTAATAAGAAACAATGGGCCCAACGTTATTAAGTACAGTTCATGTATGAAAATATTTCATTTTTTGTAGGTAAAAAAAATTAAATTCTTTTAAGAAGAGAGTACCGTGCACTTGTTTCTATAAGTCATATGTAATAATGAGATTTTAAAATGACACATTAAATAGACTAAATATTCTCATCTGAAACTATCTTTGAACACATTTTTCTACATGGAAACAAGAAAGTGGGATGTGGAGGGGTACATTAGATCCGAAATTTTCCAGTGCCCACTTTCTCCTCGACAACCTACCTCTATCTCCCATTATAGACTATCCTGGGAAGAAAGGCACTGCTCAAAAAGCTTAATTAAATTCTTTCATCTTAGTCTTCAAAGCAAAAGATTTAATTACCTTTAAGTTCTCATTCCTCATTCTTTCCCAAAGTTGTTGAATTTTTACTATTATAAATATTCCCTGGACAGGAAATAGCAAGGCTTTATTTGCTTATCAGATAAATCAGAATTTCTGCTGAGGAGGCATCAGTAAAGTTGAATTGAAAACTAAATATTTGATCATAGTATTGTTAAAGATTCCTCTTAAGAGCAACTATTGCCAAAAAAAAAGTTGGAAGTTTTTATTTTTTAGTTAAACTCTGAATATTGCTATATTGCTGTTAGTTTTTACTTTATTTTATTATAGAAAAGAATAATGGTGAGTGAATTAGTTCAAGATAGTAAATTTAATAATTTCATATTCTCAGCAAGTATTTGTATCAGCTTCTGATTATATTAATTACTTAATTCACAACAGGTAAACAAAAGTTGTTTTTTTTTTAGAAACATTCTTTCAAAGATTTTATTCATTATTTTTAGAAAGAAGGGCAGGGAAGGAGGAAGAAAGGGAGAGAAACAGATGTGTATTTGCCTTTCACCTGTCTCCAGCTATGGTCCTGGCTGGAGACCTGGCTTCAACCTGGTTATGTGCCCTGGCTGGGAATGGAACCAGCAATCTTTGGGTGTGCAGTCCAGCACCAATCCACTGGGCCACACCAGCCAGGGCTAGAAACATCTCTTAGGGCAGATAAGTTCTACTTCAAATTCTTCAGTATGAAGAGGCTGTTTATCTAGATCTAGTACATACAAACACACACACAATAAACATCTTGTATAATACATATATGCATGCAAATATATATAACATTGAATTAACAATGCATTTTTAATTGACTTCATTATTATAAGAATGCATAAATTGCAAACAAGCTTGATTATCTTAAACATATATTTTAATTATAGCATAGATTTGTAGATTACAACAGCAATTTTGCTGTAAGTACAAGTAATTTGGTAATTTTATTATATAAAACTATATGTCCCTGGCTGGTAGCACAGTGGATAAGGCGCCAGCCTGTGAACCCACAGGTCACTGGTTTGATTCTCAGCCAGGGCACATAACCAGGTTGCAAGGCAGGTCCTTAGCTGGAGGCAGGTGAAAGGCAACCATATATTGATGTTCCTCTCCCTCTCTGCTTCTCTCCCTTCCTCTCTCTCTGGAAATAATTTAAAAAAAAAAAAAAAACTAATATGGTACTTCCCTTTTTCAGATACTGGTGCAGAAGTCGGTGAAATCTATAAAAATTTAATTTTCTTCCAAAGATTTTCATTTTGTTATATTAAAAATATCAGTCACATTATAGAGATTCATTTGTGGTTTATTCATTGAACTTAATTTATACGAAAACAATGATTATAGTGTACTTTTTGTGATTCAAATATTTAAAAGGCTACTCCTTAATTATGTAAATAATAATTTTGAGATACAAACATATAAAAACAATATCTACCTTTTTTAATGAATGCTATAATAATAACACAGCACAAATAGAATTTTTTAAAAATCTATGTCCAAATTATTTTTTTCTGAAAATTGACAGTAGTTGAAGGGAAAATGACCATCATTGGATGTCTGTCTCCCTATCCCCCACCCCCAAACATTTCATCTGCTTTAAAAACCTTTACTTAGGTACTACAACAACAACAATAAAATAACATTTAAAAAATATATGAATAAATAAAAATAAAACCTTTACTTAGACTCAAGTTACATAGCATTTGCCAGTTTTAGGTGCTATTCTAAACTTCTAAAAAATACTAGCCTATAAACCCTTATCATTGCCATACAAGTATAAGGAGGAATGAATACATTATACTTATGAAAAACTACCCACATTAACCCTAGTAAATGTTAAAGTCACCTTCTTTCTCTAACCTTGTTTTTCTCTGGAAACTAGAGCTTACATGTTAAAAGATTTTTCAGCATACTTTACAGTTCAGCAGATTCGGTTCCTGTGTGAACCTAAGAAACAGCCTGAGCCCAAGGCCCTGGCTAACTAATGCCGCCTCCCAGACATGGGAATTCAGCTGACGAAAGTGCACAAGGCCAACTCACGGATGCTGACCGTGAAAATCCACGTCAGTATCAGTAAGGACATTGCCTACGCATCCAAAGCCCCTCCCCTATTTCTTTGTTCTGCTCTCCCTACCTCTGCCTGCTCTGAGATGTTAAAACGGGCTTTGGGACAAGAGTCGTCCATCTCCTCAGTTGGCCTGCACTTGAATATAAACCTCTTTCCTTTTCACCAACCAGCACCTGTCTCACAAGTTTGGCTTTTGTTACAGGAGGCAGCTAAATCTGGGTACAGTTACACAAGTAGGTACTAATATTATCCACAATTTAAACATTAGCAAACAGTAACAGAGAAGATAAAGGACTTGCCAAAGTTTACACATACCAAAAAAGCGTATGAGGAATGATGAGAAAGCATACCAGGAAAACATGAAGTTAGAAGTTTCTTAGAAATTGGAAGATAACACAAATTAATATCAAGTTAAGCGTGGTGGTTTTATTAGTGTCTTCGTCTTGTTGCGACAAGTTACCACAAAACTGGTGGCTTTAATTTTTAAAAATAATTCATTTGTTCACAAAGTTCTGGAGGTCCAGAATCCATTTTACTGGGTTGAAAACAATGTGTCAACAGGGCCATGGTCTGTTGATGGGCTTGTGGGGAGCTTTGATTCTTCCAACCTCTTTTTGTGGCTACTAGAATTTCTTCATTGCGGCTGCGTCATTTCAGTCTTCAAGGAATGAGTCACCAATTCTCTGTCTACCCTGTTAGTTATACTGCTTTCTCCCCTGCGTGTGTGCAAATCTTCCTCTGCTTCTTACTAGAAAGATACATGGAATTATATTTAGGGCCCACTCAGATAACCCAGTCTAATCTCCTCATTTTAAAATCCTTAATTTAATCTCATCTCTCAAAGAACCCCCCTTTTTTGCCAAACGAGATAACATTCATAGGTTCTAGGGATTAGAACGGAGACCTCTCTTGAAGATGAGGGATTTTTGAGGTGGGAATTTTACACCATCCACAATGGCAATAGATAAAATTCAGATTGAAGCTGGGTATTGGGTTGATGAAAAACGAACTCCTTAGTGCAGCAATTTTTAACCATTCTTGTGCTACAAGAATTTTTAAAACATGCAATACCTGACTATTAAGTCAGGAGTACTGACGTTTCCCTTAGATTGTCAATTTACAAAAATGACAACAGCCAACATGACAACAGCTATCTGGTGTGAATGAATCCAACTATACCTATTTATTGTCAGATTGGCAAAAAATATATTTTTTGGTGTGTTGCAGAATTTTGGTGATTAGTTTATGTGTGCCATATGATGAAAAAGGTTAAAACTCACTGCCTTCATGAAATCACCTTAAACAGACAGGGGAAGGTGGATGGTATTTGAGCAATGAACAAATACATTGGTAGATTCATAGGTGTGTATGTTCCAACATATAAATCCCCCTTATACCAGCTCCTGGTGAAGTCTGCCTGAACCTGAAAACCAGGGGAGATCAAACATAAAAAACTGACATCCTGCAAACACAGTTGTTCCTACATGAAGTAGGAAGGAAAGGAACATAGTTAAAAAGTAAGCTGAAATTTTTAAAATTCCCCTGGGGATTGCTCACAAGAAGTAGGAGAACTGAAGACCCAGGGACACAAGAATCATATGCCACTACTGATGGAAAAGTGGGGGCAGAAAATTATTTATCTGCTGCTGGTGCAGTGGCACAGAGTACTGATGGCCTAAAAATCTTCAAAAGCTGAGAGAAATCTTGATTCCTTGTGGCCCAAAGAATACAAACTTTGACAACAGAAAATGATTAAGGGTGATTTCCCATCTCCTGGATAGATTCTATACTCAGTGTATGACTGAATATTAATGACACAAAGAGCAACAAACATATAATTAAGATCTTTAAAAAAATATAGGATGAACAGTAAAAAGATAAGGAGAACCCTGGATAAAACGTAAATAATAGCAATATTCCAAGATACAAAAGTATTCGAATATTTTGCCATCTCAATGTCACTTCCTAAAAAGTCTTTATGCATAAGTACAATTTACCTATCAAATGAAGACATATGGCTCCACAACTGAAAACCATCTGAGAAATTTCTGATGCCAGTATTTATATTCAGTCATAAAAAGTAACTATAGAGGTAGCAACTACACTATACTATACTGTAGAGGTAGCAACATTAATCTTTTTTGTGTGTTCCCTTATTATTTCTCTATCTTCCAACATACTAAGTTTTGATAGGCTAAGCAATATGATAGGCATCAATCCCATATGGAATTTATGGGACTTATATACCCAGTTATGGAAACTTTCTTGGAAACCTCCACAAAAGAATGAAAAGTTGTAACCCAGGTTGCAGTAGCTGAATACAAGACCCAACTCAAATAGCCTAGGTAGTGAAATGCACAGCCTCAACTAAATAGGAAAATTAGGAAATATTTTTTACTTTAAATAGATCTTTTCAAGAGAAAATTAATTTAATTTTTGAGAATGTAATAATTGGAAGAATATGTATTACTTAATTTCACAACAATTTTTTTATCATGGATCATGAGACAACCTTAACTAGTGGACCTATCACTAAGACTTCTAAGAGTAAAAATTGAATTCACCTTTCACATTATAAAGACATAAACGGTTGTTCATTCTGCTTTCTTTCCCATCTCGGGAAATTAACACATTAAACTTGGAGTCATCTTTTTCCCATCCCTTTCACTCATAAACCACAGTGAGGGTTTCAGTATGTACTGCCAGCTCTGCCTTTGGAATTACGCAGAAACCAATAAATTCTCACCCTTTCCACTGCCATCATCTGGCCAAAGCTCTTTTCATGTCTGGCTTGGATTACTGTAGAAACCTCCTACATGATGACTGAGAGCACCCTCACCCATCTGTTACCTCTTCCAACACTATGTCAGATCATGTTATTACCCTAATTCTAAAGAGTTGCATGACCCCTAGTTGTCAGAAAAAATGCCTAATAACCCTGATAATGGGATATCCCATTACCTCTAGGATTTCATAAATTTGTTTACCTTGAGTATTCTCTCAAGTTTTAAAGATAGGTTGATTCTGTAACACAAAACCCCCAAATTACAGCTGTTTAACATAATAAATAATTTCTCAATTAGACCACAGTCTTGTTGAGGTTGGATGGCTTTGTTAGGGGTCCTCCTATTGTTTTGTTTTGTTTTTTAAAGATTTTATTTATTATTTCCAGAGAGAGGGGAAGGGAAAGAGGCAGAGAGGGAGAGAAGAATCAATGTATGGTTGCCTTTCACCTGCCTCCAGCCACAGACCTGGCTGGAAACCTGGCTTGCAACCTGATTATGTGCCCTGATTATGGCTGGGGAATCGAACCAGCAACCTTTGGGTTCACAGGCCTGCACCTTATCCACTGTGCTACCAGCCAGGGATCTATTGTTTATTGAATCAAAAATTGTAGTTAATTTCACTGTGTGGCTTTACCATCAAAACAGTTTGCTTTTCATCTAAGCTGATAGAGAAAAGAGAGAGCATAAAAAATTTAAAGTTCTATGGTCAGGACTACAAGAGGATTTCTTGTCTCTGTCCATCTCCCATGATTTGATAGGCAGTCACATGGTCCTGATGTAATAATAAGGGTACGTGGGAAATGCTAGATTAGTGAATACATAGTGTTTATCTTCACTCCTCACTTTGCCAGTTAAAATACATTCATTTGACTCTTCCTCCCAAGCATAGAGCACTTCTTGCCAAGTAAGACAAAATTCGGGATTACAATTCTCCACCACACAATAATATGACTTCTCCTGTTCCTGAAAATTGAGCTGAAATGCCACATTATCTGCCTCATAAAGGTACCCAATGTGTGATAAACTTGAGACATGATAAGCAAAATAAATACTCCCATTTAGAAACAGCCATCATTGTCCACAAAAATTTGAAAATCTTGCCCTGGCCAGTGACTCAGGTGGTTGGAGCATCATCCTATGCACCAAAGGGTGGTAGGTTTGATTCCTGCTCAGGGCACATGTCTAGGATGCGGTTTAATCTTACCTGGTTGGGCGTATACAAGAGCAGCCAATCAATGTCTCTAGCATGCATTGGTGTTCCTCTCTAGCATTGATATTTGTCTCTCTCCCCCTCTCTTTCTTCCTTCCTCTTGCTCTAAAATCAATAAGCATATCCTCAAATGAGGATTTAAAAATATTTTTTAATTCTAAAATTTCAAAAAAAAATACCTGATATTTTTCTCTGGAAATACACACTAGATCCATTGTTCTCTTCAGACATACCTAAAGTAGATTTCCTCCATAGCCTACTTTCTCTTATGGAAAGCTGGAGGCTCAAGAATTAGTTATTTTAAGTCTCAAATAGTCCAAGGAATTTTTTAAGTCTGAGCTTAAGCTTTTATCAAGCTTCCAGGCTATCCCACTTTCATGAATTTTTCTCTTATATCCTGAAGATTTCAGCCTCAGTCATATCTGCCGATTTCCTTTCGTCTCCCGAATTTCTTGATATTTCAGTGTCACAGAGGTCAGTCTTTGGACTTCTTCCTCTCTCCATGCCCATTCTCTGATTGTCCCATCTCATCGCATAATTCAAATACCATCTAAATATTGTGTTGATGATACCCACATTTTTATTTAAAGCCGGAATATATCCTCTTAATTCTGAACTCATATCTCCAACTGCCTTTTTGACTTTTCCAGTCAGATGTTCAATGAGCACATTAAATATTATATCAGCTGAATGCTGATCTCCTGATCCTCTCCTACCCAACCTGTTCTGTTCATCCTTTTTTCCCCCCAGTAAATGCAAACATCATTTTTGCATTTGCTAAAGATTAACTCTTGGTATTGTTCTTGATTCCTCTCTTTCTCTAAAATTATACATCTGATCTTTCAATAAATCCAGGAATCTAAAACTTCAGATTATCCATAACCCACTCATTTATTAGAGCTTCTATACTGATACCACAATGTCTCATATCTCTCTCCTGAATTTTTGCAATAACCCCCCAATTAGCCTCTTTGCTTATATTATTATATACCTCAACCTCATCTAGTATATCTTTAGGTAAGAATTAAAATGATCACAGGAAAATGTTCATTGGATCTCATTCTTTTAAAATACTGCATGTTACCATGAAAACATTACCCATGTTATGACAAAGAGAAGAAATTCTATATATGAACTAAATATTAATAGAGTCTTCCTTCCAGTGAGAATAAACATATTCTACTGAGGATATGTTTCACTTTATTTGTGTAGAGAAAACATTCATGTATCCTCTGACATAGACTCTGTGATTCTTCATTATAATAGAAAAAGTTAATATTTTCTGGGAAAAGATAAAGGGGAAATTATTAATATTTTGACTGATCATATAAAGTTCTGGTAATGCTTAAATGAAAAGATTGACATGAATAAGGATAACAGGTAGAACTTCAGTACAAAAAGGAGTATACATAACTGTGAAATTGAATCTCTGATTATGTTAGAAAGACTCTTTGCCTATCACTAAGCTTGGAAATCAGGTAACTTAAAATGATTTAATTACATCTTTTTTCTCTTAGGTATTTTCTGCAGGAGGAAAAATTTAGTGATTATACCAGGAATGAAAATTAAGATCCTTATAATACATTATATTATTGTACCCTAAATAAATCATGAATTAACATGCAATTATTTAATAAACTGGGAAGCAGTCGAAGGAAATGCTAAAATCCAAAGATGAGCTCTCTGTATAATCTTAGAAAATATTTTTAAATGGTAATGATTGTCATAGTTATTTAATTTCAAGGCATAATTTGGAATGTTAACACCTAAAAAGAACATAAACATTACAACATTAAAAACATTTTGTTACTCATAGTACATCACATTTTACTTTGTATAAAATAGTAGCCTAAAACTATTTAATAATTGGCTTAACAAGCTTGTTTTTCTGTATCCTTGTTTCAAAGTGTTCTAATTAATGACTATATGTATGTACCCATAAATTCACTTTACTAGAACTTATGTTCTTTTTTTAAAGATTTTATTTATTTATTTTTAGGAAAAGGGGAATGAGGGGAGAAAGAGAGAGAAACACTGATGTGCAAAAGAAATACTGGGGACATGGCTCTCAACCCAGGCATGTGCCCTGACTGGGAATTGAACCAGTGACCTTTTTGTTCACAGGCTGGCACTCAATCTACTAATCACACCAGCCAGTTAAGAAGCTTATTATGTTCTTATTGCTAAAATGAAACAATTTTTAGACATTTTTGTAGGTTTCTAGTGGGGTCAAAGTGATTGTTGTTAACAATTATACAATTATATATTACTTGTTAGAGAAAAAATCCTTTTATTCATCCTATCAAATTTTACAGGTGAGAATTTAGATACTTCTGGGTAAATAAGGAAAGTTGTTAACAGTCTACGTGTCAACAAAGACACACATTATTTTCAGAGCCACTAAATAGGTAGATGAAATAGAGAGATAGAGAGATGATAGATGATGATGATGATAGATAGATAGATAGATATAGATAGATAATAAGCAAGTTAAGTTAGGTCTTTTTTTTTTCTCTTTATTTTATTGTTGTATTACATTCATCCCATTTCCCCCTCCTTCCCTCTCCTTCCCCACCCACCTTAAGTTAGGTCTTAATAGTCCTGCATTATGAAATGTGTTGATATATTTGTCTAACATTCTTTGTAACATATATTACTTTTAAAATACCAAGTTATGATGTAAAGACATTTTAAATGGAATTTCAGAGATACTAACATGTGGAGAAAAGTATTCATCAAATTAATTAAAATGAAAATCATTGGATTAAATCTATAAGGAAAAAGGTAAAGATGAAGCAATAAGATGTCTGAGTAAATATTAAGAATTCTAACTTTCTTCACAGCATAAATTGTAGAAATGTTACTTAATAATTATATATACCCCAGATTGTTTCCTGCAGGGAAAACAAAGTTATTAGGGAATTAGAAAAATTAATTTACTACCAAGTTAGATTCATCCTTAATATGGAACATGAAGATATCACAGGACTCAAAAAATATTACAGAAGAGTTATAGAATTCTTTGATTCATTATTGTAAATAAACTATACTTTTGCATCATAAAAACTCTTCTTTTGGTCATAGAAGTTTAGAACTATCTACAGGAGAGGATATCATGACATTTGAATAAATCATGCATGATAATGGATGACAACGTTTACAAGAGGACATCACATTCAGAAAGGACCACAGTCAGTGAAGACAACTTGAGTACTCTTCATCTAAAATCGAAAAAAGGATAGGGTGTAGAGGAAATAAATGGTAGAAGATATATGATTATTTGATCACCTCAGGAATACCTCCAGAAATTTTGAATTCATTACTTCTAGAAACGACCAGTCCACAGTTGGAAAATTAATGTTTTAAAAAATTGACCCAAAGAGATTATCAATATAATATTTTAAACTACTAGTTATGAAATTGAAGGAAGAGTTACCATATTGGGATTAGCTATATTATTTGGAAAAACCCAACCCTCATATTTGCCCCTGCCTCAGAACCAGTTTTATACTAAAACATTTAGAACCTCTCTCGCTTCCCTCCTCCTTTGCTCAAATCCTTCCCCAACCACCATTTCAATCCCATTCATTCTGCTCTCTTCCCTTTCTTTCTTCCTTCCCCGTCCCTGCCCCCCCCCCCTTTTCTTCCTCGTCTCCTTCCCACTCTTCCTCTCCAGTGCCTCTCTAGTTGGCATTAAAATCCCCTGGGGATTCTGTTAACTCACAGGTTCTGATTCAATGGGTCTGCAGTGGAGCCTGGGTTTCTACAATTCTTACAGGGTCCTGGGTCATGCTGAAGCTGCTAGTCCAGAGACCACACTTGTACAGCAAGATTATCCAGAGGGGCAGAGGCAACCTGGCCATTGTAATTCTATGTCCTTGTTCTTTCAACCCTTTAAAAGTCAGTTTAAATTGTAAATAAAATTATTTATTGGAGGAAACTAACAAAGCTTTATTTGATTGTTTGACAAAACATTTCTATAGTCACTAAATGATTATAGAAAGGAGTTGAATCACTCTGAGTAGGAATCAGTAACTGTGTAACTCAAACATTTATAATTACTGATATATGTATTGCCCAACTAATTTAAAAGCCTGAAATGTACTAACTCACAACAATTGATATATTCTTTTTTCTTTCAGTTATTTTCAACATATTACAAATAAAATTTATTAAAAGGTTTAAGATAGAATCTATAGTTTATGAATGCTATTATTATTAATTTATTTAAAAATGTTTTAAAGGTGCTCAGGAAATATCTCTCATTTTAGTTCACCAAGTAAAAGTTTTTAATATCAGCAGATAGTATTTATCAGGCTGTCAGAAACCTATACATACTGCATGTATACATATAAATGACTAAATTATGAAAGAAATGTCCTGAATTTTTTCCAGTACCTATTATACTTCTGTTTCTTTAAAAAGTCATTTATGCTCAAAAGTTTAAGTTAAAAATGTTGAAGTAAAAACAATTAAAATTATAAAACCAATGAAACTCCAATTTTTATTCTGTAAAATTTTATACATTGTATGAATATGAACTAATATTTTTAGGTAGAGATGGAGAAATCAATAAAACCTATATAAAATATTTTTGATCTTTAAACTTTCATTTCTGATTATATATTAAAATATCTGTTTGCATTCTCCTTTTCAGTCAGCTTAATTACAAAGGTAATAATTGTATAAACAGATTTCCTTCAATTCTCTTTTAAGAAAAAAATTAGTTCTATAACTGTAAAATATCATTGTCAGAACTTAAAATACAACTCAACAGTAAACTTTCTTGACAATAAATACACATCACAAATAGAGTGTATAAATTGTTTCAATTTATTTTGTCCTTTTTTAAATCTTCCTACTGAAAAAATACAGTAAGTAGCCAGTGAAAAGCAAGCTATCAAAGGTGACCCTCTCCCCACATCTCTCTATCCCACCTATATTTCACCATTGTTGAGTTGTCCCAAGGAAAGTATGCTTGACTTTACATTCCCATCCTCTTTTATCCCACCAGTGATAAAGTCTTACCTATTCTTCCCAATATCTTAATGGTTAATTTAATTTAGAGATATAAACTCGTTGGACATTTTAAAACAATGTCCTATTTTCTTAGCTTTTGCACTCAAAGATAGTTTAACAGTGTAAGCGACCTCTTCCAACTACTTCTCCTTTATGGAGCTAGCCTGTACTTTCATTTCTCACCTGGGATTCCAAGCCCTAACTCCTAATATAAAATTGGATCATGTTAATATGAGTAATGAGAACAAGTTCTCTTTTAACAGCCATGTGAGAGGAAAGAGTATAATGGTGGGGAGAATGATTTTTAGCATTGGAAGTTGTTTAGATTTTGAACATAATCTATTCAATTATGCATTTAGGTAAATGGCCAAGCACTGCTTACAAGAGGCAGCATTTAAAGATTTCAAGACTCTAAAAAAGAAGACTCTTAATGGAAGGAACCAAAGTTTTGCCACTCTGAATCTGCCTTTGAGGAATTGATTTGAAACTGTTTAAAAAATAAGACTCAGGCAGAACCTTTGACCCTCCCCCGTTTCTTTCCCAAGAAATTTAAACAGAGAAGCCTGCTTTTGGAAAGGAGCCTTCACTTAACCACCATAAGTATCTACTGTACACCCTATGAGGAAGATTCCAAGCCTGTTGGCGTGATTCTCCATGTCCCATTGTTTCTGGGTTGTCTACTAAGAATTTTCCTGCCATATGTGTTCAGCTCTTCCTCAACGACCTGTAAATCACTCATTCTCACTTCTGATATCTAATATTCCATCCTCCTCTTCTTCTCCTTTGTCCAAAAATGTCTTATATACCCAAGATTACCTCATTTGCTTTGGAATTTTTATGGAATTATCATGCCTATATGAATAAGCCATGAGCTTATATTAAGATTTTATTTTCTTGGGTTAATCTGTTTCTATTAATTTGATTATTAACCTAGGTAGAAGAGCTTAGAAGATGGGAGGAAAATACTAATATTTTTTAGCACCCATAAAATGGAGTTCAAAAACTTAAATTAAAAATAGAATCACCTTCTTTGGGAGGAAAATCTGGCATCAATGAGCAGGTGATAAGCAGAGCTCATGAATAAAAAATCTGTCCCTAGAAATGGCTGAACCACCTAAACAGTGGACAAAAATGTGTTAATCATGGTTTGGGGTATGCACACAGGTGAATGGCCTCTGGCTTTTCCACTTAACAAATATTAACATTGTCCCTGAGACAGTTTGAAGAAGCCACTGGCTTTATTTGGGATAAATTCAGTTCTATTGACATTTCCACGTGTCTTCATTTTATTTGGCTTTTCTCTGCTTGGCAAACAACATGTCTCTGTTCTTGTTTGTGAATGTCCCCATTGATTTCTGCTGCCACTTTACTTTCCTTGTTCTAAACTTTATTCCTGGTATATGCTTTGCATGAGTCTGTTCTTCATTGCCATAAATGACCTTAATTATGTCCTTCTACATAGAATTCTTACAGAAGCAGGATACACTTCTGAATGTTGTCACAGGGCTTAAGGGATCATTTTGAAAGCTTTTGAGTTGGCATTGAGTTTATTCTAGCATTTAACATTCTGAAGGCCTTCCACATTAAAATGTATATATAAATATATTTAATAAAGACTAAAAAATTTCAAAATAAAGCATCTCCAGATTGTAACTGATTTTCACTGCAAGGGCCTTATTTTTAAATGATTATATAAAGGGGTGGGAAAAGTTGTAAGTTCATGAAACACAGCTTATTCTTTTATTATTTATTAATTATTGCATTATTTTTCATTCAAATAACTGTAGACCTACTTTTGCAATAATATCCTATATATGGTATTATTTAATAAACAGAAGAATAAAAAAAGCAGCACCTATCTATCACATACTAGATTTCATACTTAGATTTCCAGAGCCCTTCTGACAGAGGAAGTTTGAATTTTTTAAATGCACCTCCATATTTTACTGACAAAAAGTGCCAGATAGGCAGCCACATTTATGATTGCCAAAGAGTGCCTTAACTGCAAGTCCATACAGCATAACAATGTTCTTTAGCCCTAGGTAGCATCTGTAGCCTTGAAGATTCTTCAGCATATCCAGGTAGCTGAAATTAAGTTTAAGTTACCTACAATTATATGAAATGTATTTTATATATTATGGATCCAGCATGGTTAGAAAAAATTAAAATGTAGTATGATAAATTGCAATTTATATTTTCTATTAGAAAAAAAGAATTACACTGAAGAAAAAAAAACACTAAGTACGTGTATGTATAGTGGTGAAAGTGCCCCCCTGTGGTGATGAACCAGCAGGCACTGCATCTATATAGCTAGCTACCTAACCTGCTTTAGGGTAGACAGTTTCATCAAGTTGCCAGGCCCATCCTGTGCCTATTGAAGACATTACGAATTGATTTAGCCTTAAAAATCTATCTTAGAACAACAATTTAAGAGGCTACATACAATCAGTAGGTATAAAATGAAATTGTATTAAAAATATGTATAAGGTAAAAAATTCTAGTTTGGTTAGTTAACTACAGGATCACTTAGGTAAGTGAAAGACCCAAAGGTAATGAGATTCAGACTCCTGTGTTCAATTCTCTGATTTTATATTATATTAATTGTATTTAATTTTACTAAACCTATTTTAACAATTTGTCCAAAAGCCAAACAGAATAGGAAGAAACACTTAATCCTACAACAATACCATATCACCAACCATATTCTCTCTCTCTCTCCCTCTCTTTCGTGTGCACGCATGTGTGTGCGCACGCACACACACACACACACACACACACACACACACACACTGTGCTTAACCATCATCTTATTTAGGGATCTCTAGCCTATTACCTGTAGCTTATTCTTATCAAGACAACCCAATGGTATTTATTCTACCTTCATTCTACATACAAATAGAGTCATGAATTTGTAGCATTGACTGGCTCTATGCATAGTTTATGAACACTGAGGGTTTTGCATCCTAAAGTAAAATTTGACAAACTACATATAAGTATATACTTGTATTTATAAATGTGAGCCATCAAGCTGCTGACAGTGTTTCAAGAGTGAATTTGTAATTAGAAATCACAAAGAGCATAATTAGATTCAGTGGAACTCAAAAAAGTGCTGAGACATCAATTACAGAACTATAGGGCTTGAAATTCAAAAGAAGTCTGTGATTGGTCACTTACTTGATTGCTTGTTATGGAAATTAAGCACCAGAAGTAGAGCAGTTGAGATAAATAAAGTGGGAATATTAGCAATATTAATAGCAATAATGGCAATAGATTATTTGTGAGTATCCATTATATGGCAGACAATGCTAAAGTACTTCCAAGAATGCATTCTATTTTATTTCTAAGTATATTTTATTGATTATGCTGTTACAGTTATCCCAATTTTTTCCCTTTACTTCCCTCCATCTGGTACCCCCTTCCCTCCAACGATCCCCACCCTTAGTTCATGTTCATGGGTCATGCACGTAAGTTATCTGGCTTCACCCTTTCCTATACTATTCTTAATATCCCCCTGTCTATTTTGTTCCTACCAATTATGCTTCTGAATTCTTGTACCATTTCCCATTTTTACCCCTCCCTCTCCTAGTTGATAACCCTCCAAATAATCCCCATACCTATGATTCTGTTCTTGTTCTGGTTGTTTGCTTAGTTTGTTTTTGTTTTTGTTCTGAGGAATCAGTTGTTGATAGTTGTAAGTTTGTTTTCATTTTAATATTCATAGTTTTGATCTTTTTCTTAAATAAGTTCATTTAATATTTTATGTAATAATGGCTTCGTGATGATGAACCCTTTTAGCTTTACCTTGTCTGGAAAGCACTTTATCTGCCCTTCCATTCTAAATGGTAGCTTTGCTGGATAGAGTAATATAGGTTGTATGTAGGTCCTTGCTTTTCATCACTTTGAATATTTCTTGCCAGCCTCTTCTGGCCTGCAGTTTCTTTTGAAAAATCAGCTGATAATCTTAGGGGAACTCCTTTTTAGGTAACTGCATTTCTCTTGCTACTTTTAATATTCTCTCTTTATCTTTAATCTTTGGCATTTTAATTATGGTGTTTCTTGATGTGGTTTTCTTTGGGTCCAACTTGTTTGGGACTCTCTGTGCTTCCTATACTGGTCTACTTCCTTTGCCTAATTATGAACATTTTCTTTCATTATTTTTGAAATAAGTTGTCAATTTCTTTCTCTTCCTTTTCTTCTTCTGGCATCCCTATGATTCAGATACTGGTGCATTTAAAGTTGTCCCAGAGATTCCTAATCCTCTCTTCATTTTTTTTCATATCTTATTTCTTCTTTCTGTTCTGGGTGAATATTTATTTTTCCCTTTTATTCCAAGTCATTGATTTGAATCCCAGCTTCCCATCACTATTGGTTCCCTGTATTTTTTTTTTAATTTCATCTTGTGTAAACCTTACTTTTTTGCTTTATTTAATGGCTGTGGTCAATCATTTTTCCGAGTATTCTGATCACCAATGTTTTGAACTCTGTATCTTATAGGCTGGCTATCTCTATTTCATTTAGTTCTTTTTCTCATGTTTTGTTCTCTTCTTTCATTTGGGACATATTTCTTTTGGCCCATTCATCCTCAATTTGGCAGCCTCCCTGTGTTTGTTTTTGTATATTGGATCAAGAGCTGTTTTGACTCCATGTCTTGGTAGTGTGGCCTAATGTTGAAGGTGTTCTGTAGGGCCCAGTGGCACAGCCTCCCCTATCACCCAAGCTGGTTACTGGAGGTGCTCCCTTCATGTGGGCTGAGTACATCCTCTTCTTACAATTGAATCTTGGTTGCTTTTGGCAGGTCAATGGGAGAAATTTCCCCAGACCAGTCACCTGCAAGGGCTGGATGTGACCACTGACCACCAACCTCTGCTCTCTGTGGAGGGTCAGGGTGGTGGTGCTCTGACGCGGTGTCCAGCTCTTCACTAGGTGTGCCGTCCCTAGGGTTTCTCTGGTGGTGCAGACCAAGGTCAGTCCCCACCAGTGTTTTGCCTGGGCCACCCTGCCTGAGTTATAAAGCAATCTGAGATGGCTGCTGCTTGTACTGGGTTTGGAGATTCTCAGGGAAAGCCAAGCTGTGAATCTAGGCTGGCTGCTAGTGCTGGGCCTGGGGCGCACTGAGGTAGCTGTTGCTTGTTTGAGAGGATTTAGGAGTTGTGAAGCCTGACCCAAAACCAGCCATTCATATGGAAAAGCAGCTTATATGGGCCTGTAAATTGGGTGGGGCAGAGTCTCTGGGGATCTCCAAGGCAGATCAAACAGTATTAGCTAAATTGATGGAGTCTCCGATATGGCAGCAGCTTTCTGGCTCTGTCGGGGGAGGGTTTAGAAAAGGGACAATGGCCTCTGTTGGCACTGATGCCAGACACTTCCATTTCTCCTTATGTACCACTGGTGCCTCTCAAGCTCTGAGGGAGTCTGAGTAGGTGAGTCTATATGTGGGTTCTTTAAGAGGAACTGCTTGGGGCTCCAGAAGTTTCTTCCACTGACTCAATCCCCACTGTTTTTTGTGGCCAGAAGTTGTGGGGACTCATCTTCCTGGCACTAGAACCCTGGGCTGGGGGGCCTGGTATGGTGCTGGAACTCCTCTCTCCTGAGATGTCCCTTCCAAATCTTTATCCACCACTCATGGGTAAGAGACCAGCCCGTTCTGAGTATACACCCCTCCTACCTGTCCCCAGTGAATGTGATTTCCTTAGTTCCATAGTTGTCAGACTTCCATTCAACTCCATTTCTGATGGTTTCAGCTGATAGTTGTTCTATATTTTGTTGTAATTGGATGTGGTTGGCTAAAAGGTGAGCCATGTCTGCCAACACTGCCATCTTGCTGAGCTCTCTCCAAGAATGTATTTTCATTTTCAATAGTCCCACAAAATAGACATTATTAGTCTTATTTTATAAACCAGTAAACTAGGATGTAAAGTTTCTGTAGCTCACTTGAAATCACTTAGGTAAGGTATCACAGAGCTGGAATGGCCTAATGCCCCCACTAGAAAATGAGATGGATGGGAAAATCCTAGGAAGTAAAAACTTAGGGGCCCTGGCTGGAGGCACAGTGGATAAGGCACTGGCCTGGGAACCCAAAGGTCACTGGTTCGATTCCCAGTCAGGGCACATAACCGGTGGCAAGCCAGGTCTCCAACCAGGTCCATAGCTGGAAGCAGGTGAAAGGCAATCATACATTAATGCTTCTCTCCCTTTCTTCCTTCCACCCTGCCCTTCTCTCTGAAAATAATGTCTAAAGTCTTAAAAAAAACAAAACAAAACTCTTTCTTATTAAAAAAAAAACTTAGTAGGCTTAAAGAGGTAATACATTTAAGTAATTTACATTTTAATAAGAAAAGTGTCTCTCCAGGTAGTAATATGACAGGGTAACAATAAGCATAAGCTAAATTATTCTGCAGTAACAACCTCCAAACCTCAGTAGCTTGAAACTACAAAATGTATTTCTCATTACACTACATATTCACAATGCGTCCATTTGAAGTTCTGCTCCCGATTGTTCTCTCTGAGCTGTCCAAATGGAAGGAACTGATATTAATGGAAAAGATAACATCTGGGATATTGCGAGTGGACTCAACAAAAAGAGAGAGTGGTGGGAGAAATTATTTAAAAGCTTCCAGGCAGAGGTGACACTTGTAATTTCTTACCCCATATTTAATTGGCCAAAGCAAGTTACTAAATTCAAGGGCTGGAAATCAGAACTTTATACATGATTAGGATAAGGAATGGCAATATATGCTAGATAGTACTCATGACTAATACATGTATTCCTTGCTTAATTGATAGATGCCAATTGCCAACAGGATAAAATCCAAGTGCATTTATTTGTCTTAGAAAATCCTCTATGATGTGGCCTCGGAGTACCTGCCATACCTCATCTCTCATCACCTCCCACACGAAGCCTATATTCTAATTATCTTAAATCAGTAATTATACCTGCAAAGTATTGAGCTATGTCATACCCTAGACATTTCTACATGGTGTACATTTTGCTTGGAATTTTTATTCCACCTATGTCTGCCTGGTGATTTCCTTCTCTTCTTTCAGGGCCAAGCACAGGGGTTCTCTGCTCTATGAAGTTCTATCAGCCAACTCCAGCCTTGGTTCATACACACAAGGCTCTATCTTTATTTTATCCTCATCAAACAGTATCATACTCATTTGTTTATATGTAAGTCCCAACTATTAGAATGTAAGTGCTCAGTATAGTTACTCTGGATCATTGCTAATACTCAATGTTTGGTTGAAAGAACAAATTCTCTGCATTTTAATAAGGGATACTAAGATTAACAAAAAAAAAAAAAAAAATACATCATGAGTATTACACTCATTAATAAACCAGGGGATGTTTGAAAAAAAAGTGTAGGACAGCCAACCCAAAGGTTGCTGGTTCAATTCCCCAGTCAGGGCACATGACCAGGTTGCAAGCCAGGTCTCTAGCCAAGTCATTACCTGGCGTCAGGTGAAAGACAACCATACATTGATGATTCTCTCCCTTTCTTCTTCCCTCCTTGCCCTTATCTCTGAAAATAATGAATAAAATCTTTTTTTAAATACATTTTAAAACATTTAAATTGGAGGGTCACATATATGTAAATCATTTTGGAAGTCTTCTTAAAACTACATTTCTCTTAGAGACCTCTCCCTGGAAAACATGAGATGTCAAGTTTCTCTTAAAATGGATTATTAAGAATCATTACTGTGACAAGCAATGCATTTTCTCATTTAGTAGCATTTACTTTCTATAGCTACCCTGGAGAAAGGTATGTAATTATTTCCATTTTACAGAGACAGAAAAGGTTCAGAAAAGTTATATAACTGATAAGTGCCTGAAATGGAATTCAAACTCAAGACTTGTTGATGATGAAGCCATGCTTTCAACAAGAGACCATTTATTAACTAAACGTAATAATGAATAAATTTATCATACTCATGTGATTATGGACATTGATGTCCTAATATATCACTCTATCTTGTGTTTTATTAGGAATTCTCTTCACAGAGTTTTTATCCAAAGAGCATTAATAAATTATAAACTTAAGGCTTTGTCATTTATACAGATAATAGTTTGAGACTCATAAATTTTGCTGAAATTGTATTTCACAAATAGCTGCTGGTTTTGCCAAACTTCAGGACTTACTTTGGGCCTGCTACTTTATGGTGGTTACATACCCAGAAATCATATCATCATCTCACTTACCCTAACTGACATGAGCTAGTGGGTAGAACATGCCTTTGATTTCTTTGGTGTTTTTCACAATTAAAGGGGAAGAATGATGCATCCATTTTCTAGGAGCTTCTACTAAGAAATTCCTAATATCACAATTGAACTGCCAGAGATTTCTAAAAGACATTTTTGTTAAATGCCCACATTTAGCCCCAGGCCAAATTTTCACAATTATTCCTTTTTGGACTCAAACTGTATCCATTCTTGCCAACAAAATTTTCATCTGAAGGCTCATCTATTTATGGAATCTAAGTTAGTTCTCTGAAGCACCTGTGAAATCCAGAACTAGGAACTTCATTCTATCATCAACATAAAACAATTCTGTATTCTTTTACAGACATATTTTTATATAGAAGTATTAAAAGTGACTTCAAAAATTCTACTTAGAGATATTATTTCATCTTTCAATGATATCCTCAACTTAGAATTTGTGTGAAGGCCTGAAGCATGCAAATTGCTTTTTCAACAACAAAAAATCCCATGAGCATGCTTCACTCAAGCAAATAAAAAACATGGCTGCTTAGTGAATTTTATCTTCCAAAAAAATCAGGATGGCTAATTACTAAAGAAAGGAGGCCCATGTGGTTGTTTCTGCTGTCTTTGCACTCAGACAGGTCATGCTGGTTCAAAATGATTTCCCACAAATCGTTTTATTCCTGTTGATTAAATTTTAAGAGAGTCATTTCCACCCAACCTAACACTTACTCAGAGTCTGGGCTCAGACAGGTAACCCAGCCTCAGACATTTTGCAAATCATTTCACAATGTTTACTCATGGTCTACTTTTGTCTCCTTTATAGAGATTAATTGCCAGTTTTGTGACTTGTTCTCAGTAATATTTTTTTCATCCATTCATACCTTCAGGGTTAGAACTTACTTTGTAGCATTTTCTTTTTTTGTTTTTTTAAAGATTTTTTATTTATTATTTTTAGAGAAAGGGGAAGGGAGAGAGGAGGAAAGACATCAGTATATGGTTGCCTTTCACCTGCCTCCAGCTACAGACCTGGCTGGAGTCCTGGTTTGCAACCTGGTTATGTGCCCTAGCTGGGAATCAAACCAGCGACCTTCGGGTTCACAGGCTGGCGCCTTATCCACTGTGCCACCAGCCAGGGCTGTGTAGCATTTTCAATAAATTTATCTCATTACTATCTTTTAAATCTTTGCTCGATAAATAACAACATGAGAAATTGATCTTTTTCTTAATAATGTGATGTAAGTATGACAACAAAAAGGAATATTTTAATAGTAAATTATCAATGAACACTAAATTTCTTCAACTCCTATGTATGGATGTTACAACAGGATACAAAACACTACATTTGTAGAAATGTAAGTTCAAAACCATTAGACCCATGCCAAAATACCATTCAATTTGCTAAATGGGATTTTTTAAAATGTGCACATACATGAAAATGCAAACATTAATGTTATGGAATAAATCTGTAATAAATGTTGGTGTTATATAAACCTTGGTTCATATCCTGGCTCTGGTGGCACTCTTTAATCACATACCATTGTGGAGATTTCTGAATCAATGATCTATATGTTATTGACCTATAAAATGAGACTATCCCTGGCTGGTAGCACAGTGGTTAAGGCGCTGGCCTGCGAACCCAAAGGTCGCAGGTTCAATTCCCCAGCCAGGACACATAACCAGGTTGCAAACCAGGTCTCCAGTCAGGTCTGTGGCTGGAGGCAGGTGAAACGCAACCATACATTGATGTCTCTCTCCCTCACTGCCTCTCTCCCTTCCCCTCTTTCTAAAAATAATGAAATAAAATCTTTAAAAAATAATAATAATAAATAAATAAAATGAAACTATCAGTATCTAAAACCTCAAGGTTGCAAAAGGATTGATACAATTGAATTGATTTTTGTAAATAAAGCACTTAATATAATATCTTGCACCATCTACATGTTAGTAAACATTACTTTTCTAATTAGCATCATCATTCATAAGTTGAATGTGATATTACAGAAGGTTGCAATTAAACTTTTACATCTTTGGTATACACATTCATACATGGCAAAAGAAAATGCAAGAGCAAGATTATGCTCTGGAAGAAAACACATACATGTAGAAATGTGATGAGGCACCTCACATAGTCATGAATTTATTTTCAGAAGGAAAGAAGAATCCTTTGTAAGTAATATTACCATGTATCAAAAATCACATGGGATTCTTATTTGACAAAATAGAAATTGGCTGTTAATTTATAAATGTGTTTGGCTACTTAATCTAAAATATCTGATGAAGCAGATACTTGAAGACCAATATCGGTGTGTCCACAGTTTCTACCTTTCTGAAGCAGTCCTAATGAAGGAAGTTGTTTCTGACACTTGCTTAGTGGTTCTTGGCTCCTGATGCTATAATTGTTTTTTCAGAGAGCTTCCTGGAAAAGGAATAGAGAATATAAAAGTTCCTTCACTGAAATGTGACCAGAACAATAAGCACTGTGATTAGGCGACCTTCATGGTTGGTAATCTCAGCTAAGGGCACATAAGCTGTAGACTAGAACAACAATCATGGACATATTTTCTCATATCAGAATGAGCTTTTTAAGGCTACTGAAAATGCAGAAATAAATTGGCTTAGCATCTCTGTCTCAGAAAACTCCCAAGCAACCTAAGATGAGCTTCTCAAATTCAGAATTAGGGAGATACTGATTATAACAGAATATATGTCAGAGATTATGTAATTGAAGACATCTTAGACTTGTAAACAAATGAGAAATGAATTTTGATCAAGAAAATTATGACATTTATTTAATATATCTCAAAAGTACATGGGAAGAAATTATCTTATATTTGGTCCTGTGCAAAGATGCAGAGAATGGTGTTGACATAAGCATTTACTTTGGAAAAAAAACCTGTGTTCCAACCTGAGCTCAATCACGAATAACTGTGCCACCTTGAGCAAATTACTTAACCGATTTGAGTCTGAGTTTCCTTACAAGTATAATAATAATACTGATACTTTGAAGATTCTTATGAGAATCAATTGAAAAAAAATGTATTTAGAAAGCATAACTGGGAACCTGATATGTGGCACTAAACAAATGTCAGTTTCATATGTCTCAAATACCTACATCCTCAGAATAAATTGACAGTTGACTTCTTACATTAGTTGGAATACATCGTATAACATACTTTTGACCACAACAACCAAGCTATACAATTCAACCATTATCCATTATGTAAAGACATTAATTTGTGGAACTGTGTCTTGAGATTCAATCTTTAAATATTTAGAAATTTTAAAAGCCAAATGTTAAATAGTTGGTAATTGGACACGGGCTTTGGTGGGAATATTTACACTATGGAAATTTGGAGATAGTACAAATAGTAGGATTTTTGTTTGTTTACTAACACACCACCTCTTTGAGATAAATATGACTTATTTAAAAAGTAGGTAACAAATGAATGCAATAAACTGGGAGGATGTTTTTTAAGATTTTTGTTTATTATTTTTAGAGGGAGGGGTAGGAAGAGAGGCAGAGAGGGAGAAAGGTATCTATGTATGGTTGGCTTTCACCTGCCTCCAGCTACAGACATGGCTGGAGACCTGGCTTGCAACCTGGTTATGTGCCCTGGCTGGGGAATCAAACCAAAGACTTTTGGGTTTGCAAGCCAGTGCCTATCCACTGCACCACCAGCCAGGGCTAAAGTGGGAGGCTTTATGATGGTTTTTGAAAATTAAATTTCCATAGGCCTAGTTTATTCTGCTCCTGACTTGGTATTCCACACATGCAAGCAATGCTAAACTTCTTGGTATTCCACACATGCAAGCAATGCTAAACTTCCTGGTGCATGCTCTGCAAAAATGGCGGGTGCTTCTTACACTAGTGTGGTCTTCCTCCTCTCTCTCCCTCTCTCTCTCTCTCTCTCTCTCTCTCTCTCTCTCTCTCTCTCTCTCTCTGAGAAATGCTTTGAAATGGCATTGTGGAGGACAAGTTTTATGAACCACTCTATTAAAAGAATAACCTGCAAAAACTTCCTACTAGAGACTCTGTATGTAGGGCCTTATGGTTTTCTGTCTAAGCATGTATACCATTGTATAAAGGAATGCTGGATCTAATTCAGTATCCATCTAATTCCCAGAATATAGGCAGCCCTCCAAGCAGCTGGGCGGTAAATCCTTCCTTCCTGAATGGGGTCTGATTGGAGAACCACTGCCTCCACTACAAAGACCAAGAGAGGATTCTGAAAAAAGAGAGTTAGAAACTAAAGGTGATTATTTTTTCACCACTAACTCCGGAGGTTAGGGTGAGGTGAAGATGGATGACCAAGTGACCAACACTGGTAACTGTGACATTTATTCCCAAAGTGGAGCAGGATGACAGAGTGACATCTAGCAGCCCTTTTACCTACATTTGTTTTAGTAAGCTGAGCTTATTATATTGAATAAGCTTCAGCATACAGTTCACTTTTATAGTATCATCTGTCATAAACTTAAAACTGATTTTTTTCTTACTTCTGATTCCTCCTGATTCTTCTGTCTGCCAGTCTAGCTTCCATTTCTGTCCTTGACACAATGACCAAGTTGGACATTTGGCCTTATTTTCCAAGCAACAAATATCAGTTCCCCTTTCACTGTTCAAATATTGTCAGAAGAAAAAAAGCACTTCCTAGAATTGCTAAGGTGTAGATTAAGACATTACAAACAAACACACAATTAAAAATAACCACTCCTTTCTACCAAATTTATCATGTAATTTCACCTGAAATGAGGTAATACATTCTATCATAGAGTATTTAAAGCACACAAAATGTATAATTTGGGGGAATATAAAAGTGATAGCATTAGTAATATATCTATATGACAGAGTACATTTCTAGAAAGAAGAGTAATTATATTAAATAACAGAATATCTCAAGCACTTCAATGCCTTTCAATATTTGTCAGTGTTGTAGGTACCATTTAATCTCATTATGTAAAAGTGTCTGTAATTACCATGTAAGAACAGGTATCATACAATTATTTAAGAAATATTTGAGTGCCATTTATGGATTAGACACTGGAGAAAAAGAAGTAAAAAAAAATAAAATAAACAAAGATTCTACACTAATTAAGTTATATTCTATTGCTATAAGATGAAAAATAAAAATAAATGATTAGTAAATAAGTAGACAATTATACCAATTATGAGACAGTAACACAAGCTTTGAAGAAAATCTAAACAGGGTTATATGTATAGAAGTTGCTATTCTAGTTTGGGTCATCTGGGCATATCCTTTTATGGGATGATTCCTAAAATGAAAGTCAAGAATGCATGAGCTCCTTGGTGATCAGAGAGAGCATTCAGGCATAGAGCTTAATGAACAAGGACCTGAGTGAAAAGCAATGAAGGGGAAGAACAAAACAAGAGCCAGATCATTAAGAGCTTTATAAACCAGGTTAAGTAGAGGGAAAGAAAAAATAACAGAGTAGCAGATACTTGAGAATAACAGAGTAAGTAAATACTTATAGATGGAAGAAAGCAAAGAGAAAGAAAGAGGGGAAGGAGTAAGGAAAGCAAGATAGAAAAAATTTTTTTGGAATAATAAAATGCCATTGCTATTAGAGAACATAAAATCTTGATAAAGAAGTAACAGAATGAAAAACAAAACAACCGCATTCTGAGAGAGAACTAAGGCAGAGGCAGCCTCAGTGGTTACTCTCGACTGGGACATTCACAGGAGAGTCACATGACCATAGCTTCTTGGGCTTGGCTAGATGTCTGACAAGGAGAAAGTCCGAAATCAGCCAAAAACACTAACCTTAAATCAAGTTCCTAGAAGATTTTTGACTAAAATGAAGTTGTTTCCATGAGGTTATAGTATAGAAGCCTGGTTGGGGATTGCCAGCTCAAAGAGAAGAAACAGATACAAGTATCAAGAAGGTGGTCTGACACTTACAATACACAAAGGGTGCAAATAAATACTACAAAGTTTTCCAGTTAGACAAAACCATTCCAGGTCAGGGGATAAAGAAAGCGATTTTCAGAGAAGGTAAATGTTGATTGCTCCGAGACCAGGGTGGGTTGTATTTGAGAAGTTGCCCCTCTCACTGAAGGCTCCGGTGATCCCACTCTGGGAAGCACTGGCCGTTGCTAGTGGGTAGCCTAAGCTTATTTTTGTGGGCTGGCCTCTCAGTCACTCTGAAACTCATCATGGGTCCCTGTGTGAAAGGAATAGGTATGAACTATTTTATTTTTTCTTAATACCTCTATTTCTGAACAAATTGTTCCTGGAAATGATATTTTATAGTCGTAATTCACATATAAGCCTTGAATATAATAAATATTAGACTCATATAATCAAGCCAGGGCCATTAAGCTAGGCTATATTGTCATAGTGCACATGTAATGATTGATGTCAACTAATGTACACTATTTAACAGAAAGTAAATACTCTATGTGCCGAGAGATATTTTATTGAGAGCTTATTTATTCTCTTTATTTACTGAACATGTTACTAGTAAAGTAATTGTTAAAGCCACAAACCTATTTGCTTTCTCTGAGTTCAGATTTATTATTTAACTCTGGCAACTTATGAAAACACTCATTCTTAGCATATATTATTTTACCTGTCATTTATTTTTGAAGTTGTACTATGTAGCTCTCCTGTGGCTAGGCAGCTTGGTGCTTTAGAAAAATACTTGATTAAGAATGTAAAAACCTGCATACTAGCCATAATTCTGGCACCTGTTAGTTGCATAAAGGGTATCTGGCATTCTGATAATTGAACTAAAACAAAATAATTGAGGTACAATAGAGGGTTCAGGATTTCCTCATCTTAAGGTTTCTCAATTTAAAGTTTCCACACATTAATCCATCCAGACTGACATTTCTCTGGATCTGTATTACCTTTTCCTCCCCTGAATGATGAAACTCATTTATTTAATTTCCCAGTGGGAATACCTACTGGGTGACTGGCATCAGATAGCAAGATTAATAAATTCAACATAGCTGAGTGGGAGAAATAGATAAACCATATCCATACTACGATGTGATATTGCTACTTCTTTTTCTAGCCAGAGATCACTTTGCCTGCAATGACACAGAGAGCTAGAAGCTGTCTGGTAGGAAAGCATAGCCTGTTATTTACCACTTTAACTTGTAGAAAGCAGTTTCAGTCGCATTTCTTTAGAATATTCAAATAATGGAGAGAAAATAACAGATATTTTCTTCCAACTACCTTTAGATTTGAAAAAATATATATCTAGATGAAACTATTCATCATCCAGGTAATTTTTACATTGACTATATTTTGGCTTTGTAATATAATTCTTAAACTTTTCTGTGCTTACCCTTGACCACTTGCTGGCTCAGAGTGAAATTTACTGCTTAAGACCTTGCACATTGCCAGAGAAAATCTCAGAAGACTGTGAATTTATGTGCACTAAATTTAATTTGACAAAATTCAAAATAGATCAAAGTCATCAGCTGTAAATACATATCATTAAGCAATACAGCACCGTCTACCCTGTCTATCCACTCAGCCAATCTGCCGGATTTTCCAGGCAACAATTGGTTACATTAACCACTCGGCTCTAGTTAAATCTGCCATCAGCATCTAGTGGTGGTCCACGTGGCTAATTTAAAAAGGTAACATTGATTAATCTTAAGAAGTTTCTTTCCAACAACATACAATTCTAGTCATAAATTTTCTTTGTTAGTAAAGAAAAGGGTTTTGTTATTTTAATCTATCTTTTGCCCTTCCAATTTTTTAGGCTAAATAACAAATGCTATCATTTTAGTACTAAAGAGCCATGTTAAGTTTTAAGAAGTGCACCACTCTACTGAGAAAAACAAATTTATTTAAAGGCAATACCTTGTTTTCCTGCGTGATAAGACTATCATTAGTTAGCCAAAGAACTCTTCCACAACAGAAATTAAATAGTAATACAGGATCACAACATTCATGATCCTGAACTATCAAAATGGAGTCAATATTAACATGAAGAAAAAATAACACACATAGCCACAAAACTCAGTTTATGAAGAAAATTTAAATATCAATGATGTACAGAAAATACTTAATTGTATTTTGAATATTAATATCATATTTAGCAAAATAAGAGTAGAACACCACTATTATTTTTAATATAAGCCATTATGTTTCCATTAATAAAATTATTTATCCCAAACAACACATCCCATGGGGATATACATGTCACAGACACATAGAAATTTAGCTATTGTTTGAAGATTTTATTCCATAGTAGAAAAAGATTTATTGATGTTTTTAAGGCTGAACCTAAATGAAATGAAATTAGCTCATATTTATTTAGGCCAACATTGAAGAACCAAAGAATCTTTACAGCCCCTGACTACTAGGTTTTTTAAACTTTTGTCTTTTAGACCCATACCTTATATATAATAATTCTATATTTTACTGTTAAAATGAAAATAGAAGCCCTGGCTGGTGGCACAGTGGATAAGGCACTGGCCTGTGAACCCAAAGGTCATTGGTTCTATTCCCAATCAGGGCACATAACCAGGTTGCAAGCCAGGTCTCCAGCCAGGTCCTTAGCTGGAGGCAGGTGAAAGGCAACTGTACCATGGTGCTTCTCTGCCTCTCTCCCTTCCCCTCTAAAAATAATAAATAAAATCTTTAAAAAATAATTTTAATAAAATAAAAATAATGACCCATTAATTTTTTATCTTAATAAAGGGTTTAATAAAGGTCTATTAGGGTATCCATTTTATAGATGCTTAAAAAGAGGAGCAAAAAAATAAAAAATAAAAAATAAAAAAAATAAAGAGGAGCAGAAGCCCTGGCTGGTGGCTAAGTGGAAAGGTGCCGGCCTGCAAACCCAAAGGTTGCTGGTTCAATTCCCAGTCAGGGCGCATAACTAGGTTGCAAGCCAGGTTTCCAGCCAGGTCTATAGCTGGAGGCAGGTGAAAAGCAGCCATATGCTGATGTTTCTCTCCCTCTCTGCCTCCCTCCTTTCCACTCTCTCTAAAAATAATAAATTTTTTAAAATAAATATTTAAAAAAAAATAAAAGAGGAGCAGAATTAAATTATTCTAGAAGATTTCATCATAACCAAGGCAGAAACCAGTAATGATCACAGGGAAGCATTTCTCAGATGATAATTTAATGACATTACCAAAAGTGTGGGAATCCATATACCACCTAGATGATTAGGAAAGGGGTTATTAGTTAAGCCATTGTCTGAAATCCATTGAATCACTGGCTCTTTTGAGAAATGATTGGTCTTTTTTTTTTTTCCTAAAGATGGGTTTTAAAAATATAAGAGATGTTTCAAGCAGCAGAGCTGAAAGATAAAAAGAGCACAGATCTTGCATGGGCCTAGATATCTCTTCATAGGCAAAGGAGTGAGGTAAGATATTGAATCTTTGTTTTCATAACATTAATAACCAAACTCAATCAACCCTATAGGATAGCCTACCAGGGTCACCCTAAATGCTTATGTAGGACAGTAATTTGAAGTAGGATAGGGTTTTCACATCTAGTGGACAAAATGTAATATACTTCCATGGATTGAACTTTAAATCAATATTGCATTTTAATTTTGTAAACTTTTTCCCTGAGTTAGAAAAATATTGGCTCAGTTTCTTAATAAATACTTAATGTTATTAGACTTTTCAATTAAAATTATTTGGTACTGCCAGATCTTTATTGAAGTCTTTTTACAACTACATTAAATAGACATTAAAATTGCTTTCATAATAAGAACTCAGTCACAGGCACTCCCGGGGTAGGCAGGACTCACTCCTTTCGGTGTAGAGAGCACAAAACATCGTGCCTGTAACTCATTCAACTACATCATATGCCCCAAGTGAGTCATTTGGTCAAGGTAAAGGGAAGAACAAACGATTTGGGTTTGTCTCTATACTTAGAGAAAATAATTCCTATTATAGATACAAATATTTTATTTCAAATTCTAATATAAAGCAAATACTGTAAGATTCACCTAACTACTCTCCTGATTAAATAATATCAACTAATTATCAAGATTCTTAAGTAATCTTCTTAAAGCTAAATTTCACAAATATTTTTCCTAGATATTTTACCTGAAAATGAAAATAATAATTCTTTTGGGGCTACTGGGAGCCACAATGTCAGCTCCGGTAAGTGATTTCATAGTAGAATGAATATCAATGTGTTAAACCTTGAACAAGTCTTTTTTTCACTTTTTTTTTTTTTTTTTTTTTTTTAGCTTATCCCACAGGGACTTTTGTCTTCAAGCAACAGCAAAGAGGTTAGTGCTCAAAATAATCTTCTCCTTTTTGTTTGTTTGTTTTTAAAAACCCAGTATGGTAGAGATTAAAGCCAAAAATGCAAATGTAGTTAGGAGTATTAAAAATTCTTTAGTTCTTCAGTGCTCTTATATTAAATGCTTTTCCGATGTGCATCATTGTTTTGTATGCCAGGCTATTTCTAGAATATTATTTTGCCTCATTTAAATGTAAATTCTTTAAAAGCAAGGAAATTATTTTGTGTATCTTTCTGTTTTAATAGCACCTGATACAAATGTATATCGTTGTTTATGATCATAAAATGACTAACTAAACCATTGGAATGGACTAAAGTTGTACAATCTCATACACAGAAGCAGAGAGGTAGTTAAATCCCACCCTCTAATCAATGCAATTTAGTATAGGCTTAGTAAGAAAATATCTCACTCCTAACAAAATACTAAGATTAATCAGCTCTAATTTGTGCTATATTTGTAGTAAACATTGTTCTTAATAAGTTTACAAATAGTAATCTTGTTTTTATATTTTCTTCCCTTTTCTAGCTACTGCTGAATCTTAATAATGCTCAACTTCACCCACTACAACTTCAGGTACCTCTACCTCAATATTTGTTTAAATATTTTATTTTTATTATTTTTAAAGAGAGGGGAAGAGAGAGAGGCAGAGAGGGAGCAAAACATCAATGTATGGTTGCCTTTCACCTGCCTCTCAATAATTAGTTTAAGAATTCTTTTCTACAAAGTGCTTTATTACAGCACTTTTTATGAGAACAAAATGTTTTCTGATTCCATATCTGAAATCTCAATTTTTAAAGTTATGAATTTGTTCCATATATTTTAATCACCATTTGTTTGAACACTACAGTAAAAACTAACTCTAATCAGCATTCAGGACTTGGTGCATGCCAGACACACAGTCTCACAACTAGGCTATAGCTCACTATTTTACATTAAGTCATAGTCAGCTAGTTGGTTTAAAAAAAGAAAAGATTTGAACCCATCTCACAATTGTAAAAACTATACTTTTTATTGATCTCATTCTGCCTGTATTTCTCATGATTATTGGGAATTTAGCATGGTTCATGTTATTTTCATAGCTTATCCTGTGCCAAGATGCTAGCTTGCTTTTTTTATAACAAATGCAGCAGTGAAAATATAGAAATTGCTTACTTGCTCAGGACTGATTTCAACGATTTCTGGAACGAAAGGGAAAAGTTTACTTTCTTTTGTGTTTTTTCAGAGCCCACTTAATTCATGGATTTCTCCTGTCTCTGGGATTCTACAACAGGATACTCAAATTCCAGGACTCTCCCATCTCTCTTTATCAACTCTAGAACAGTATGCTAGACTGTCCCCCAATCAGATCACTTTCCCAGGGCAGGTCATTTTTCCCCAGGGAAACCAAGTGGGACAAATGGACCCCTCACAGCCTCAAATACTGATGCAGACCTTACAGGGCCCTAGTCACGTAAGTTGGGTCTCTTCCATCTTGTTTTGAAGAGAGATGATGTGTGTTGAATGTGAAAATGAATATGAATCAGCTTTAAAATAAGAAAATAAAACAGGAGTTATTGAGCAAGAATTCTTCCCCATAATGTTTCTACTGTCACTGGAAGTTCCTTATCTTTTCTGATTTCTCACATTAAAAGTACCATTTAGGTGGGGGGACAGAGGGGAGCAAAAAGGGGATGGATGTAATACAACAACAATAAAATTAAAAAAATAAATAAATAAAAATAAAATAAAAGTACCATTTAATCCAGCTATTGTAGCCACAAATCAAGAGTGTTAAAACATGTTTTGGAAAATATAATTAGGAAGGAAAAGGCAATTTGCATTAGGGATAATGCATATAATAGATAACCATTTGTTGTCATAGAAGTCTGCTAATATGTAAATCTATATGACTAGCTGTAAGAAAAACAACTCTGGAATTTTAAATGAAAAAGTCAAGTAAAATCTTTTTTTTTTTTTTTTTTTTTTTTTTTTTTAGATTTTATTTCATTATTTTTAGAAAGAGGGGAAGGGAGAGAGGCAGAGAGGGAGAGAGACATCAATGTATGGTTGCCTTTCACCTGCCCCAGCCACGGATCTGGCTGGAGACCTGGTTTGCAACCTGGTTATGTGCCCTGGCTGGGGAATCGAACCTGCGACCTTTGGGTTCGCAGGCCAGGTCCCTATCCACTGTGCTACCAGCCAGGGTAAACTCTTTTTTATAATTCTTTCTTTGGCAGGCAATGGGTTACGTGTTCTCCCTTCAAATGCCTCAAGAGCAAGCACAGGTAAACAATAGGCTATCATCACTCCTATAGAGAGAGGGCTACTAACACTTGCCATTGAATTCATATCTGTAGGTCTGACTCCTACAGTAAGACTATAAAAATCCATTGGTGTCACTGTTTAGATACTGCTATTGCTGTGCTGGCATCAGTTTGTCAACCACATGTTCTCTTAGCTCTTGAAGAAAGACCAGCTAAGGGGAGCCCACAGGGTTTCTGCGTTGCCATGGCATTATCATATCATGTTGGGAATAAGGGATCTCACATAGCCTAGGTTATGTCCTCTCCGCATCTAAAGTGCTATCATTTGGCAATAACTAAAGAGAAACAACATGGTCACATTTTGCCCAACTCTAAATTCAGAGGAAATGCATTAAATTGATAAAATATGATATAATGATAAGGTTTAGAATGTAACACTTGGCCACATTATTTGACAGTTATGAAGTTCTGGTCAAACCATTTCCAGGTTCTGGTATATTTTAAATTAAACACCATATTAGGATCAAATGATGGTTATTACAGATATTTCCATGAAATAAGAAAATCTTAAAAATATGAATACAAACCAGTAGAATCATTAGAGTAATGACCTGGAAAGCCTTCTCCAGGTTAAGCTAATTAATTTTATAATATTCTGAGTTGAAAGACACAGAGATAGTATAAGTTACATTATTTGCTAGTAGAGTACTGAGCATTCATTACTGTATTACACTGATTGACTCTACTGTAATCATAATTGTGTAATTTTGTCCCACCCCATAACAAACTAAACTTAATTCTAGACATTATCTCATTGTATGCCATAGCACTTAGAAATTAGATACATGGCATGTGGAATTACTTCATTTTAAAGATCAGAAAAATAAGTCTTAAGGAGATTAGATTTTCAATTCTAATGAAATGAAATAGCTGAGTTGAGATAGAATTCTTCACCCTGCCTTTACCCACTAAACCAGTAGTTCTCCACCCTGGCTTTGCATTAGAGTCCCTGCTGGTAATTTTGAAAATTACAAACGCCTGGACCCTTCCCTTACCCTATGAATCAAAACCCCATTACTAGATCCCAAATATATGATTATCTGGGATATTGAGCAGTTAAAATACTCAATAACTGATTTTGCTTCTTAGCCAGGATTAAGAACCATTACACAAAATATATTTCTCAAACCACAGTTGTTTTGTTAACGCTTATGTCTAATCTAGTCTAATTGAATTGCATAAGGAAACAAAACAGCCTACAAACTGTATGTACTATGAGCCCCATTTTTTACAGGCATATGCATGTATAGACACACAGACAAAAGTGGAAGCAATACATGATAATGTGGATGGTAAAGTTGCAGGTGATTTGATTTTCCCCCTTTCTCTGGAGTTTTAGAATATTCTAAAATGCATGTGAATTGTTTTAATAAAATATCAATTATTAAGGGCAATATTCTTGATATTGTGCTCATTATGGTAGAATTGCTTATACCATGTCATCCAGAATGATGATTCTCAAAAAATATAAAGGAAATGCTATACAGGCTATCTTCTTCTTAGATATTTGCAAAGTAATTTGTATATAAACTCTAAATTTTATACATGAAGTCCAAGGTGTCCTTTTTAAAAAGGTCACTATTCAGTTGAGTACAGTTTCCTAAATGTGTTTGACAAACCAAACCTGAAACAAAGTCCAGTCCAGTATCACATGCAATCCAAGTTATTTATAAAGTTTGAAAAGGAGTTTTATATGTTTTTTTTTTGTTTGTTGTTGTTGTTCATAAAATTGCTAGATATACATCAGCTTTAATATTGACATTAGAAGAATTTTTTAAAATATTCTATGCTGATTCAAAGGAAGCTTTTATCTATGTATCTGTTTACAAATAGATGCTTCAGTACTATCCAGTTTACATGCTCCTACCCGGGGAACAACCTCAGCAAGTAGTCACACAGCTACCTCCACAAACAGGACTGCAAAAATTTGAGGAACAGGTACTACTAGTGCTTGATTTTAATCTGACTAGTTCCATCTAAGAAAAAAAAAAAAGGACAAGGTAACAGTTCAGAGAAAATAATACCTGAGTATATTTAGTGCAAAAACTCCACAGCTTGAACTGTTGGTCATAAAAGATTATAGTGTTTTCTCCTAACATATGACTTTGGAAATGTTCAAAGGTGGATTTTAAAAGAATGAAATCAGTGAGTGGACTTAATAAAATCAGAGGCCAAAAGCTAAATCATGTTGTAAAATAAAGTTCTCTAACTTAAAAAAATTTACCAGCATCCCTCTTGTCATATACACATGTGGTTATTACTTAAAATACAAATAGCTACCATGATAAAAGCTACCTATGATTACCTGATCTTGAGATACAATTCAATAACAGTAAATGAAATTTCATGAACCTGTAATAATTTTCAGAATTCTAGTGTACATTCAGGTGGGTCATAATAACTAGGTTTCTTTTACTTAAAATGGAAAAAAATTAATGATTTATCATCATTCTAAAACTTGCAAAACCAAATCAGAAAAAACTGAAAATTACTAGTAGTAGTAATTCCAATTGCCATCTTAAAGAGAAAGGAAGAGTTTTAACCTAGAAATCACATGATTTAAAAGGATGCTCACCCTGGCTGGTAGTACAGTGGATAAGACGCCAGCCTGCGAATCCAAAGGTCGCAGGTTCGATTCCCCAGCCAGGGCACATAACCAGGTTGCAAACCAGGTCTCCAGTCAGGTCTGTGGCTGGAGGCAGGTGAAAGGCAACCATACATTGATGTCTCTCTCCCTCTCCGCCTCTCTCCCTTCCCCTCTTTCTAAAAATAATGAAATAAAATCTTTAAAAAAAAAAAAAAAAAGGATGCTCAGTCATTTAACAATAATTTTTACTGCCTAAAACATATGAACTTTCAAAGACATTTAGTATAATATAAAAATATATAATTTTATGTAATCATTTATCACAAAACTATGACAAAAATCATCAGAGAAAATCTAATGCCTTTTTTTAATCTGACAGATGCCACGCTACACTGAATTTGGAAATACCCAACAATAAGCAGGACCTATAAGTAAATGCATACCTTACCATGTGAAATAAATAAATAAATAAATAACTTTTGAAACAACTTGCTTCAGAACATTAAACCTATCAGTGCCCTTCAGCCATAAACCACCAGGAACACATCTCTAGTTTAACAAAATTGGATTTATCTACTAGTTGAAATGAGGGAAGACACACACCATGGGGAACTGTGGGGTGTCTTAATAGGAAGATAGTGAAATGACTTCTTATAGGATCTGGGGTTGTGTCAGGTGATTTGGGGGAGAGTTCAAAGAATGATGGTTCATCCTGGTTCTATGGTTGGATAGCAGTGATTCTTACCTCAAAGGCACTAATAGAGGGAGGCAAGGCTGTGACTGGTAAAGAAGCAAGAGTCATTCAGATTAGCTAGAATCTGAGGTTGCCTGATATTCTCACACCTCACCCTGTGATCTTGCTTTAGACAAGATTACAAAGTGATCTTGCTCTCATCTCCCTTCTTTGTGTTTAAGGGTAAACTTGTCTGAGGTTGATGCTCTGTGGGATTTTTAATGTTCAGGAGAACACCAAGGCCCAGCAGAATGATGGGCAAGAAGCTCCTGAGAACATAAGCAGAGCCATGGAGTCAGGCCAGTTTCCCAGTGTCAGAGCTGCTTTTCTCTTTCTCAGATCTAAATGATTTTTTTAAAGACATTTATTTAAGTAATTGGGAAGTGTTTAACTGCGTTGGATGCAAGACAACATATTTTAGAGGGTAATAACTTAAACTTTTATAAACTTTCCAACTTTTCAGGTTAGACCAGGAGGACAGCAGCAACAGGGCTCTAACCTCTCCGGGGGCACAGCTCCTAAAACGGTTGTAATGGTAAGGTTCCTCACCACACTTCACTAGCAACTGACAACCTACAGGTTCCTGCACTATCATTCATTTTAATGAAGACATTATTATCATTATTCCACCAACAATTACTACATCTATGCCAGTCCAGACTCAAGTTACTCAGTTCTTCAAATATTTATTGAAAGACTACGATGTGTCAGATACTCTTATGTACACTCATTTAAAATTAGGTTTTAAGAGATGTCCATAGTCTTTCTATATTATATTATATCTAGAAAACAGGTATATTATATCTAGAAAACATTAAAGCCATTTACTTCTGAAATTAATTGCTTGCTTTGCATCTCAGTCCTGTTGCTTTTCTTCTTCCTGATTTTGACTTTATACTTGAATCTGAAACTGTTTTCTTTCTCATTCTCTATAAGCCAGCAGGAGGAGTGATACCATATTTACAAAAAGAGATGATAAATTTTAGGCATACCAGTGGAGGAATTTTCACTCCTTCACCTTCACAAACCCTCAGCATAACAAATGCTTTTGCTTCTGCTATAGGCCTAACTATAACCCCAGAGGTCATGGAAGAGAAGGTGGAGTAATCAAACTTTCATTTTATATAAGATGCTGTTGTCTAATAGAAAATATAAAGTTAGTGCTTAATTTATAGGATGTAGTTAAGAAAATGAATTAATAATACAATAGAATATATGGTCTTGACCCTGAATGAGAAGGCCTATAATTGCTTACTGATAATCAGAATGTAATTTAATTTTGATTTATAAGAACTTCTTATATCTTTTTTCTCACTAGACCAAGATTGCTACTCTAAAGAAACCATAGGATGTCATCTTAATCATTCAGAGTTTTGGTAGGTATTTGCCAAGGGGCTTGCATTAAGTACCATGACAAATCCTAAATTAAAAGAGGGGGAAAAAAAAAATCTGTCGGGAACAAATGAAGAGGTCTTATCAAAAAAATAAAAATAAAAATTAGTGCTTCTATATTCCTACCAAGCTAATAACACGGGAATTAAGCAATTTTTTCAAATCAAAATAAATTTTTGAGACTTATGTATATCTATATCATAAACTTGATATAAACTCCGAAAACACAAATAGTAACCACAAAGGTCTGTTCAAAAAGTATCAGCCATGCAAACTTTTAATTATATTGACATTGGCTCGATACTTTCGGGACAGACCTTGTATACTAGGTCCAATAAGTCATTCTACAGACTATTTACAGAGTCAATTTTTCCAAATCAGGACTTTACTTTGCAAGCTACAAGTTGTAATAATATCAAACAATCTGTCTTAAATTGCAATGAAATAGTTTCAGTGATAAAAATAAAATATACAATCACCTAGAAATTTAAAATACCAAGGCTTTCATATTAAACAGAACCTTAATTACCTGTTCTAATGTGCTTGGCTGGCTGTGAGACTAGTGGGTGTTTGACAGAAGGACAGGCTGGCATGGCACCAAGAAGTAAAAAAAATACACACTAAAAAGCAAACAATTTGGCTGAAGGGAGAACTAACAGGCAACTTTTCTTTCTTTGTTTTTTCAAAATCTCTTTCCTGCTAGCTATAAGTTTCTTCAGATTCTTCCTTCTATGAAAATGAATATTCAGCATCCTTTGGATAAAAAACTTCTGTAATCAGACATGAATAGTATTAGCACATTTTTAGAAAAGTTCGTATAATGTTTTATACAACGCAAGTTATTTAATCAGAAATATTAAAGGGATTTCAGTACAGTGTGACCTTCACTCTACATGCCAATAATGCCAGAAAATGTAAAGTTTTCCATTTCTTTAGTTAGTAAATTGTTAGTAAACAATATAGAAAATATATAGGAAATTTTACACAGAACAGTCTAATGATACTAAAATGTTCTTCCATTTCTTTTTTCAGAAAAGAAGACATGGTGATGCCTCAGATATCATTTTAGGCTACTTGCTTCCTCAGTGCTAATATCAGCTGTCTGAAATATGCAAAATATCTTTGCTTTTCTCTGAATGTCGTTTTAGTTTCACACTAGATAAGTCACAGAAAAATAATACAATTATTTAATAAGTCCTGTCTTTACAAAAGTGTATTTCTTTTCAAATAGTCTATCATTGCATAATGTGTAAACAATGAGAATAAAGTATCACTGAATAAACTAGATAATTGCATAAATAGTGTCTCTGGTGATGGTGTATTGATGTGACTAAAGGTATACTGACATTGGATTTCTGAGTGTGGAGACTAGGACTGACCAGCTAAAGTATATACCTAATTTTGGCATATCTCATTATTTTCCCCAGGCCCATTCAGCTAGACCCTTTGCAGACAGTCACCATTAAAATTAAAATTATTTGGTGGAAGCCCTGGCTGATGACACAGTGGATAAGGCACCAGCCTGTGAACCCAAAGGTCACTGGTTCGATTCCCAGCCAGGGCACATAACCAGATTACAAGCCAGGTCTCCAGCCAGGTCCTTAGCTGGAGGCAAGTGAAAGGCAACCATACATTGATGTCTCTCTCCCCGTCTCTAAAAAAATAATTTAAAAAATAGATTTGGTGGCAGATATCATGAAGTGCTCCCAATATGCCACAGCTACTGAGAGAGAGATGACTGTCCTCACCCAAAAGGATAGATCCCCAGGAGGGTGTGTGCTGGTTTAGAGAGATAGTATCATGTACATAATAGGGCATAGATTCTAGATGTCACTAGATCTTGATTTCAGTCTGGTTTTGAATCTTCAGTAAGTCACTTATGAATACTACCTGAGTCTCAGTTTTCTCTTTTCTCAGGTATAAAACAGCAATAACCATACCTACCATGAAATAACACCTGTAAAATAAAAAACATGAGTCATACAAACTATACAGAAAATGTTAAATAGTCCCCTTTCACCTGTTCTACCTTCATCTTATACTTGATTCTTTCCCCCTAAATCAGTGAGTTAAATAAGTGTAATTCTGGGTAATTAACTGATAATATTGGACATGATACAGGGCATTAAACATCAATATATCTGATAAAACACAAGTGCTGACTTAGAAACATTATACCTCAAAATTCAAAAAATTCACGAAGTCACTGAAAAAAACTACATGAGGTAATTCATGCCGAGTGTTTAGAATACACTGTGGAAAACAGCAAGGATTCAGCTTTTCCTTTTTTTTTAAGTTATTAGTTTATTAATCCTCTCATGAAAATCTGCATAATCACCACAGATAAGTCACTGAACAATCTCTACTCCTTCTGTTGTCCAATCTCCAGCTCACTTTTGCCAGCACCAACATTGGCCTTTGCAGTCCCCCTGACTTTCTTCATTCTGTTCTTGCGTTCCTTTCTCTGTTTTCTTGAGGTCTTCTTCTTCTCATATAGGCCATGTCTTGCAAGTCTATGTTTGGGTTCATTTTTCTTTGCATAATCCAAGGAATCATAAATCATGCCAAAGCCCATTGTTTTGCCACCACCAAAATGAGTTCTGAATCCAAACACAAAGATGACATCAGTTGTGGTCTTATACATTTGGGCTAGTTTTTCCCGAATTTCTGTCTTGGGTACTGTTGCCTTGCCTGGGTGAAGGACATCAATGACCATTTGTTTCCGCTTAAGTAGTCTGTTGGTCATGAACTTCCTAGTCCAGATAGTCACTGTGTCGTTCATGATGGAACCCGGCTTCAAGCAGCAAGGGAGAAAAAAAGCTCAGCTTTTCCTTTTAAGGAGGAGAAGAAAGTGGGTGGTCAGAGGCTAGAGCTGAGCGATGATAGAATTTGGCTGGCTATTCTGTTCTAGGGTACAGTGACTAGAAGCAGAACTCAAGGAAAACTGCCCAACGTTAAGCATCAAGTTCTAATCAGGTCAAAAGAATTTGTCAATACAGTATTAGGGGTTATAACAAATACTTTTAAAAACATGGGGATTATATAAATACAATATTAACATATAAAAACAAAACCATAAAATGGGTAAGAACTACATAAAATACAATGATAAATATTGAGAAGTTACTTTAAGAATAAATATTTTGTTAAAATATTGAGATTTAACTCAGCATGCTAAATTTATTTATTCCAGGAAATATTAACAGGAGTTTATGATTCTGGATAATATTAACAGGTCCAATTTAATAACAGCATAAAAATAAATTCTCTAATCTCTGTTCAAGGTCCAGTCCTTTTCAGGAAGATATTAAGTCTTAAGGTTTTCTTGAACAGGTGTGTTTGAAAATCTGAATACTATAATTGTTACTAATGAACTAATCTATATTTTTAAATATTTAATAAATGTTTTTAATTTTTTTTAACCAAACTTAAGAAGAGTGTACAGTTTGTGGAAATACCACCAGAGTACATGCAAGAAAACTATATTTGGTTTGTTAGTTTTAACCTTAGCATTCCAATCTCCCCATCCCAGGCCAGTGAAAGAAGGTGAAGCTTTAAAAGAAATTTAATTTTGAACATGTTTAACTGGAAAAATTCTATGTAGAATGTATAATAATTTCCCCAGCACCAGCTTTGCTTAGATTTTATAATTCACAATACAAAGATGAGAAAATGTACATTTACAGCTGTAAATACTCAAAACACAGTTCATTCTTGTATTATTATTTAGTTATTAATTATTGTATTTTTATTATTAACCTACTTTTGCCCACCCCTGTATAGCATCGCAACCTATGTAAATGAATTATAACAGCATTAGCTCAAGCCTGAAATATAAAATCCATGTACCTTACCTCACCATTACATCCATATTCATTCTAATATAGGCTTTGTATGCAGTTTAATGATGTGTGTGTGTGTGTGTGTGTGTGTGTGTGTGTGTGTGTGTATAATAGTGAATATGCTGGAGGATCACAATGATTTTGTGGAGGCTTTTGTTTTTACTTACTTGTATATTTATTTCACTTTTGTCCTTGGTGCTCAAGCAAAACTAAGTCCTATTTACATGGTTGTTTCACCTCTGAGTTTGCCTTCTGGCCTGTGGTGTTTATCAAGCTCCACTGAGTTGGGGGCCCTTTAGTTCCTACTCAGCCTCCACAGCAATAGGAAGTTGCCAAAATCTCTACTCCGCTATTTCAACTTTCCAGCTGTTGTTTTCCCCTGGATCTTTGATATTTTGCTGTGCATATACATATTTCAGTGGTAAGCTAAGGATTTGGAAAGAGTTTATACACAGATTTTGAGGCTCCCTACATTATAGGATGTTCCTTCTCTGGCACCCCAAACTCCCTTATCTGATGTGTTAGAAACTCGGTTTCTTACTGAGGTTGATACATCTGCTATAAACCCCTTGATCATTGCATTCCAGCCAAAATTGACTCATTTACATTTCGCAAAATATTCCATGTGCTCCTGACACCTGAAATTCCACATTCTTCCCTATGCCTGGAAAATTATTCCTCCTCCTCTTCATTTGACTAACGTTAAATCACTTCTTAGGTCTTTACTTTCTCATAGACCATTTATATTAGGATGGGGTTCCTGGTCTATATTTCTACAGTAACTCCCTGAATCATTTCACTTACAAATGCTTTTGTTTATTTTGTCTAATAAGCTGCAAACTCCGGGAAAGTATGGACAGCATCTTCTCTGATCAGTATTACAAAGTGACTTGCATAGCACTTTATTTCTAATTAAAGCACAACAAATGCTTATTACAATACAATGATATACAAAATTCATGAGCAAAATCTACTTTGAATACAACTTGATTTTATTCATCAATAATTTCATAACTTAAATAGCAAGGGCCAACAGCTGAGCAGCTCTATTTGCTAGTTCTCCCCAAATCATAAGACGTATAACATATTTCATGTGAAGCATTTGTCAGCTTCTAGCATGTAAGCGTTTTGACAATGTTACCTTAAATAAATGTAAAATTAATAGGGCATTTTCTATGTATGTGGATCCTTTAGGCTTTAGTATAATTACAGAAAACTTCTTATATTTTGATAATTCGAAGTGAACCATGATCATGGAGAAGAATAGATGCATATATGAGGGGACCACCAGGTCAAGACCTTTGATTTTCACATGCTGTCATATAGGAAACATCATTTTCATTTAAATGGTTAAAGCTGTGAGGCAGACAGAGGAAATGTTGTTACTGTTATCTTAATGCTCAGCTAGGTTGTTATTAAAGGTTAAGAGATTCATCACGTTAAGTGGCAGGGTGTGATTCAGATCCTGGATACGTGACTCTGCAGGCCTTTTTCTTAACCTCCACCCCATGAGCACACAACTGGGCGAAACGTCTGCCCAGGAAGAACCACGGGAGTGTCTAAAAAGCTCTGTGACACAGACTGGGTTATAGTTCTGTAATGCATGTTTTATATCAGAACAGCAGACTCTATTCAAATATTTTACAAAAACTGTAAACAGCATAGGAGGAGGTCATTAATATTTCCAGGTTTTGTATTTACCACCTTCAGTTGGAATTTGAGAAAAGAAAGGATGTATTTTGCAGAGAGAAAGGGGAGTTTTGGAATGGACAACATTAGCTTTTCGTATACACATCAAATATGGCTATTTCCATTGTTGGGCAACATGAGAAAATATAAAATTATTAATAGAATTTGGAATAAAATTTAAATGATAAAAAATGATGTCTTATGAGTGTGAAAATAGTTAAGAAACAGGGCTTCTCAGCTTTTGGCCTCTGGGCTTTAAGATATGGTATAACTGATAAAGGGGACCATGAAATACCCAAAGAACTTTTTGAAGAATATATATTTTAAACTTGAGTTATTTATCAAGCATATACTGGGTGCAGTGTAAGCCAGGCCCATTCCAGGAGGCACTACAGTGGACATGGGACTATCTGCCCGTGACACTGCCACTTGCTGGTGCTGACTCTGGGAACAAGAACTTTATGGTCACTTTCTTTTTTAACAGCTGGGGGTTGAATGTGCCTTGGAGACTGGAGAATTGGCAACCACCCAGACACTACAAGAATCTATTACAGTTTAGATCAAACCTCATGGTTTTCAGTTCACACACAAAAATGTGAGACTGCCTACAGAATGTGGATGTATTGAATTTATGCAAACTTTGTCAGACACAAAATATGGAACAAGATATTTCCGCTGTCTTAATGAAGCGAAAGTCAGTTCATCCACTGCTAAGGCCTCCATCTGTGACTTAAAAATGCATTTCCCAACCATTAATTCTAATCCTTTCATGAGAATAGGTCTGTGGGCCTTTTCTGTTTCCCCGCTAATTGCTCAACTTGTTCCTGTAGGTAGCCTCATCCCTGCTCACAACCAGTCTGAGAGTCATTATTGAGAAACTATAGAGAGGTCATCTAACAAAATCCATTGACCACATAAAAATCCCCAACCTGTGGCCACTTAACCTGCCTTGAATATCTGCAGAGATAGATGTTTTTAACTTTTAAAAAGTTTTTCCTTACAGATTATTTTTAATATCTTGATATACTAATTTTCACTACTGTGATCTGCATCCCCAAATATAAACTCAAGCCCTCTTTCATACATTAGCCTGTCCAGCTTCTGAAGGCCACTCACGACCTCTTTCTGGGCAAAACATTCCAGTTGCTCTTTCTTGGTTTTTACCCTTGTGCTTTGAAGGACAACTATGCGCTCAAGACTTCACAGAGGCCATTTTTGTTTATTATATTCTAGCCACATAAATTAAGATTAACAAATGAAAGTAAAAACAGCTGAATTCAGCCAGAATCACAGCTGTGAGCCAGAGCTTGATGGTTTGTGTAGACAGTGAAGTTTCATCACCAACCTGAAAGAATGATTCCTCTTTCCCAATATTGCTTGGTTTCAAAATTCCCCCATGTATATTCAGATATAAATGACATAATAAGTAAACTCCTATTCAATTTCAAGTACTATACCAGGTACTTTCATATACCATTAAATTAACTAAGGAACTTAATTATCTGAGGAACCTTGAGGATATTTGGCAAGAAGAGGTCTGATTTACCCAAAGCTTCAGCTTTGATGCTGATAAAACCATCATTTATGAAGTCAGACATCATGGTGAGTGGTTGTATACATTTCATTCCCAGTTCCAGAGATAATTATCTTTATCTTCACTTTAAAGATGAGAAAACTGAGACTCAGAGAGTCTGACTTGCCTTCTTATATCCAATAAATAAGACATATAAATCTAAATATAGGTCTAGAGCTCTTCCCCCATGTAGCTTGGGGTTGTCCATGGCTGACATCTTTCATTATCCCTGTTGCATCATAATAGGTAGACTTTCAATAACAGGATAACATTTATCAACCTGCTAACTTAATCAGGACTATCTGTATGCCAACAGAATTGGAAACCAAAGAAGAGGAAAGCAAAAAGTTCTTATTCAAAAGATAAGTACTTGCCAATATGTTAAATCTAAACAAACAAACAAACAAACAAACAAACTCATTGCCAGTGTGGATCAGTTGGTTTGAGTATCACCCTATAAACTGAAAGGCCATGGTTCAAAATTCCCAGCCAGGGCACATGCCTAGGTTCTGGGTTCTGGGTTCATTCCCAGGTTGAGGCATATGAGAGGCAACTGATCACTGTTTCTCTTCCCCGTCCCTCTCCCTCCCTTCCCTCTCTCTCTAAAATCAATAAGTTTATCCCCAAGTGAGAATAAAAAAATAAATAAATCAGACTCATAGAAATGGAGAGTAAATTGGTTGTTGCCAAGGACTGGGGAGTGGGGGAAATGGGTGATGGTAATTAAAGGGTAAGATTTTCAGTTATAAAATGAGTAAGTTCTGAGCACCTAATGTACAGCGCTGTGACTATAGTTAACAATTCTGTATTATATGCTTGAAAATTGCTGAAAGTTAGATCTTAAGTGTTCTTATCACATATGCACAAAAAGGCAACTATATGAGGTGATAGATGTATTAGCCAACGTTATTGTGCTAATCATTTTACAATATATACATATAAAAAAACATAGCATTATACATTTGAATTTATGCAATGTTATATGTCAAACAAATTTCAATAAAAGTGAAAAAATCTTATATATTTAAAAAGTTCAATATACAAAACTATTATTTTTAAAAACCCTATTTCTGTTGTATGTGTCTAGGTAGTTATACTCAATTATGGCATATAACGCATTTTTTTACTGTGAGGTGCACTTTAAAAGGCTTGAAAGTTGCTTTAGGAGAATATGAGAAAGATGAATCGGAGAGAAAATATTGAAGACAGGGAACCTAATTAAGAGAGTAGCCTTATAGTCCAAAAGAGAATGAGGAACTAAATGAAGGAAATAGCAACAAGGGTGGAAGAGACTGATTCTAGGAATACGCAGGAAGTTAAAAACAATTAGCACTGGATGCCTAAGGGAAGGGGACATGGAAAGTACAGTGTGAGCCTCATATTTCTAACTTGGATGAGTGATTGATGACCATAAACTGAAGGATTAAATACAAGTGAGGAGTAGATTTAGAGTGAAAAATAGCAAGTTCAGTTTTCAATACTAACCATACCAGAGGTCTAAATGGGATATGCAGCTGGATAAAAACTTCAAGCTAAAGATATGTTAGGAAGTTAGATGTAGATGTTATTATCTCAGACTGAGTATAAACTAAAAAGATAAAAGGTTATGTACAATAAATTGAGAGAAAAAATCGTCCCAGACCTAAATATGTTGGGGGCTGCCTGGGAAGGTGTTGGGGCATGGAACCCTGCACAGGCCAGGCCAAGCCTTGTAAGACCTGACCAGAAAGCCAAGAAAGGTGGGGTGCATACAGGCCCCAATGCTATAGCCAAGGGGAGCCTTGAGAACATTCCACTGGTTCTTTGAAGTCTCCGCCTGTGACCTAGACTTAATTATCACATACTCAGCAAATGTTAAAATCTCCACCCACATGTAATCTCATTCTCCCTAAAGTTGTATTAACCACCGAAGTTCTTGGCATCACCTTATCTAAACTTAACAACTTCCTTTCTTTTGGATATTCTTCTGTGTTAATGAATTTTAGTGTGTATGTGCACCCCCAGCCTTGTGTGATCAATAAAAACCTTTGGAGGTAGGCAGACAGGGCCTTGGTCAGACAGTGGCCAACCTTCTCTCCTGTAGCACAAGCTGTCTGGGAAGTACTCATTTCATCCGTAGCACCGAGGGATCTCTGCTGGTCTGAGGTACCCCACAAAGATAATTTTCAGAGAAGTTGAAAAAGAACAAGAGAAGGTGCTTTTAAGAAACCAAGGAAAAGAAAAACAAGCTTCCAGATGGAAGCAGTCACCACTATTAAATGCCAAGAAATATCAGTAACATGAAGACAGAAAAGCATTTATAGTTTTCCCAATTAAGGTGTAATTGGCAGCTTTTGAAACAATTGTGGAGGTGGAGGGCTGGCCAGGTGGATGCTTTTAAAATTATTTCAGATAAAAAGAGAAGGCTGAAACACAGGTTGTAAGATATGTAAGTGAATAGTATGTTACGCACACACATAAACACACATTCACACAGTTATTTTCCCTAGCCCCAGGGAAATCTACTCTAAACCTAAACTGGTCAAAAATGAACACAGATACAACATAATACTAGGTTTAATAAATTAAGTTTCCAATTGAAGCAGATTTCTTTAAATCGGTGCAATGATTGAATTTTTCAATTACAGGTAAAGAAAATTTAATGTTTCTCCTGTTTGCACTGATTTGTCTAACCTGCTACAGTGACAGTAAAGGACTAATGGATAATGTGGATTTTAGAATGAAATTGTAGGTATTCAATACCACATCTGCAAGAGTACCAGCTATGATACCTTCAACCCATTGCAAGTATTCTCTATTTCCCAGGTTCTTTATCTGTAAAATGGGGGATGTTGATAATAGCACTTCACCCTTGGCTTGGTTGCTTTAAGGGTTAAATAATATAATACATATTAAATGCGTAGGTTTGTGCCTGAACAATTCAAGTCCTCAAGAAATGTAAGCTATTATCATTTTTCCGAGATCTCTGAGGAACGGAAACAGGAAAAGAAGGGACATTGATGCATTACTACCACTTGGATCATATAAACTCTGCTGAAATAGAAATTGGCCTCAAGGTTTCAATATTCTTGAGGGCTCTCAAATAGTGAACATTCCAAGTTTTATGACTTAACTATAGCACAAACAGTATGGACACATATTTTAGGTAATTCTTGAATTACTTGAGAGCCCTGGGTTTTAGTCCTACTGTTGATGATTATATCCTTTCTGTTAACTAAACCTTTAATTGAAAAATAGAATATAATGTTTCATTAGGTAACCATAATGCTTTTATGCTCCAAAAATACAGTCCATTGCTGTGAGATGTTCTAACCTTGCCTAAGAGCTGAAGCAGAATTATGCAAAGGATTTTTGTCCCATCTTTAACATTTTTTTAAGATTCTTAGTTTTCTTAAAATTGCAACACTATCAAAAAAAGTTTTTGAACAAATTATAGTCAATAACAATAGGATACCTTAGGAAATAAATTTTTGATTAGGGAATTTAAAGAAAAAGTTTAAATAAAAGCAGGGACACCATTAGGTGAAATGATAAGCTTTGAATATACATGGCAAACACAATTTCAAAAGAAATCACAAATAGATATATTTGGTAGTCACTCACCAAAGTTTCAATGAAACTATAAATGTTGGTCATTCCCCAATTTCAACACAATGTGTTGGTTGATGATTCGACTGAGCCATAAGTGATACCAGGGCAGAGGCCTTCAAGCCACAGCTTTTACTGAACTTAGTTCAGAGTAGATAAAACAGGTGTAATATTACAGGGCCAGTCATTTCCCATTGCCAACAGCAGCATCCTAAAAAAGAAACTGACTGGAAGTTTAACGTAAGAAAATCTTAAATATTATTGTAAATGAAGCTATATCATATATATATATGAATATATAAATATAGAAGATAGACATCATATAAACCATCAAAAGTAAAATTATTGAGATTTTCATGAAATGGTTGCTTGGAAATCTGTAAGCTAAGTAATTAGATAATCAGTTAGGGTAAACATTTCTTTTTAAATCTCTACCCAGCCATAGTAAGTGTGTCTTTTAGAATGGCCGTAACTAAATCTTTGTCAGGGTGGAGAGCTGGACAGGTGGCACAATGAGATGGTTACAGAATGAGGCTCATCATTTTGATTTTTATGGTTCTCAAGTCAGGAAACAAAAGGAACATGCAATACTAGATAGTCTCTAAAGCAGGAACAACTGCCACTTCATTTGTAGCCTCCAATGTGACCTTTAAATTTTGCTATCGTTCTATTCCACTCAATATTGTGTTGATTTTAATATAAATTTGCTTTTGTATTCTTATACATTCTTGAATAAAATTGATGCTCAAGAATGATGCATCCAATTTTTTTCAGAGACATACAACCATATACTGCTATGTGTGCTACAGCTTTAACAGTAAAAAATAAAAAATAAAAAGGGGTAGTTGGTAATTATGCTATGTCCTAACTATAAGACACAATCTGGAAGTCCGTGATGTGATTTATTTACTCTTTGCTTACTGTGGTTTTTAATAACTTGAAGTCTTTAATATCCTCCTATTGTAAATGCTGAGCCTGAATTCTATCTTCTCTGAAACTGTCTCCTGAATTTGCTAAGTGACTTGTCCAACATCAAAGAGCTACTGGTAACTTATATACACAATACCTGGATTTTTTTTTAATTCATGCTAACAGTTGGTCTTTCTGTTGACTTTTAGGCTATTTCAGAATAAGATGAAATTTCTTCTTCTGATCACAGCTATCTTGGCAGCAGCAGTTGGTTTCCCAGCAAGTATCTATTTCTACACTCCAGAGTAGTTGGTATTATTCTCATCATGAATCCAAATTTCTTTCCTTTTGCACACTTTGTATTCTATCTTATAAATATGCCTAACACCTACCTTTTTAACATTATATTCTAGAAAACATTACAAATGATGTATTGCTCATTGCCTACTTCAATTCCACATAGCTTCGGTACAGTGGAATTAGAGTCATTTTAAAATATATATTAAAACTTTGCAGAAAAATAGTCCCTATAATAAATACGTTATGGACACTCCAATCCTAGCTTTTAAAAATGAATATTAGGTAGTGGGTAGTCAAATTCTTTCCTTTGTACAATGTGTACATATCTTTCAGTTTGTGTGCTTCACCAGCATGACTTGAATTAATTTCACTGTTTGAGCCTTATGTCACTCAAGAGCAGGAAGGAGAACCATAAAGTGTAAGTTACATTTCCTCTTTTTAAAATAAAAGATTCCCATGAGAAATATCTGTTAACTGTGGTTAAAGACACTCCTTTATCCAAACTTCTCAAACTCTAGAGAAACCTTTAAAGAGTTTACCTGTTAGCTCAACAATGTAGACTGCAGAGATTTGATCTCTGCTTACAGAAAAGGAATATCTGAGTATCTCATGTAATAGTGGAGCCCAAATTGAAAAGTATGTTACTCTGTGATAAATTGAAGTATAATATCTTTTTCTAAAATTATCAAGCCTTATTCAATAAAAGCTCACAATTTCTCATGCCTCAATTCTTTTAATTCTACAAAGTCCATTCCAGAGAAAGTAAAATTAATAATAATAAATAAATAAATACTTGAGAAGAAGGAAATGTGGGCAATCATTGATAATCCCATCAGACATAAATTTACTAAAGGACCATTCAGGGCTAAACAGTTCATCGAAAATGTTTTTAGAAAAGAAAAGAAAAGAAATTTTGAAAAGAAAGACTTTTAGGATTTATTTATACTTATAAAAATCTTTTAAAAGTATTTATTTATTAGAGAGAGCAGGAAAAACGGCAAAAGAGGGAAACACCAATGTGAGAGAGAAACATCTATCAGTTGCCTCCTGTGAGTGCCCCAGCCTGCAATCTAGGCATCTGCCTTGACCAGGAATCAAATCAACAGCCTTTGGGTTTGCCAGACGACACCTAACCAACCAACTGAGCCACACAAGCCAGGGCTCATAAAAATCTTTTTATCTGAAAAAAAAAAGAATGGCTTTGAGACTATAACTGTAATGTTAAAGTACAGAACTTGGTAAGGATATGGATAGAAGATGGAGAGGGGAAGAGGGAAGAAAGAAGAGATAAAGAAGAGGAGACTTGTCTCTAATACATGGTTTGGGTAAAGCCCTTGTATAAATGCAAAGGGAGAAATTTGATGACCCCGTACCCACAATCCCCCCACCTTGGCTTCATAATTATAGAAGTAATTATCAGAAAAACTTGTCCATGAGTAGAAAAGTACAAAAGCATAATTATCTCTATGATGTAAATTAATCAAATCCCTGTTCTTAGTACACTTAGAAGAGGTAAATGATTTTAGAGTTTCTAAAGCCTTTCTCTTAAAAAACGAAGACGGACATGCTAAAAGACTATTTTATATCTTTTCTTTTTAAGAGTAAAATAACCTTTGTACATTTTTTTTCAACAGGTCAGTGGAAGCAGTGAATCACCTTCACAATTTTACATGCCTCCTTACCAATATCCATTTGGCCTATATCCACCATTTCTATATCAACGTTATCCATGGTTTAGATATTATTTCTATCCCATTCCAATACCTGTGCCTCCCCCTACACTGCTTAGTAGACAGTAAACAAGAAAGGAAAGTCCTCGTGCAATTAAAGATGAAATAGGTGGTAAGTATACAGTGTACAAAGCATGTGTTTTTTAATTTGTTGTCTGTGGATTGGATTGCATCATTTCATGGAAAACAAAATGTTACAGTGTTTTCACTTAGCCAGGCTAATCCACAATTTGTTTCACTCTTCTTCTGATAAGGATTGTTAGGGTCTCTACTCAGAGATACATACATGCATCTGTCCATGATCATATCAATGTAGTTTAAATCCCTCATTTTCTGTGATGTAATAAAAACAAATACTTTTTCATTCAAATATTTTTACGAAACATTTTTTAACATTTTTGTACTATCATCATCATGTGTGTGTTTTGGGGCTGAATTAAAAGGCTAAGAAAGCAAAACTTTAATCAAAGGGGAGATCATAATAGATGAACTTGTGGTCTAGGATCTTAACTTGACTCCTGCCTACTCCTTAGAAAATCATGTATTTTTCTAATTAATAGTAAAATTAATTAGAAAACCTAGCCTATGATTGTCACATTATTATAAGAATCTTAAAGGCTGAATGTTCCATTTATAGTAGAGTCCCTATCATCTTACCATATCAAAAACAAAGTTAATGGTCTGTCAATTACCAGATAAATTGAGAAAAAGTAAACATAGTAAATATTACATTAAGACCCAGAGGACTATTTGTTTCCTATTTTCTAGGAGGGAGAAAAAATCAGCTAATATCTACTACTAAAGATGCATCTTTTTTCTTGCATTTACTCAGTCTTCTTGAGCAGAAAGTTTCCCAGTTCTTAAACTAGATGTACTTTTGAGACAATATCAGTAATTAAAAAGCAAAAGTCTAAAAGTTCACAAGTAAATGACACATTAGGATTAATAACTGTATGCCTGTCATTTATTTCAGGTTTCTAAAATTGAACATAAGCCATTTCTTAAAGAATTAATGATACTGTTAATAAAAGAAAAATAAATATAATTAAAGTTACATTACAGTATTATTTCATCAACTTCTTTAGTGGTCCTCTTTTGTTAACATAAAAAAGATCATGGTTTCCTATTTTCTAAATGGGCATTACTTGTAGGAATGCAAAATAAAATAAATTTTAACAATTTTAATAAACCCTTCTCTTTAAAAAATTTTTTTATTTATTATTTTCACAGAGACGTATAGGGAGAGAGGCAGAGGAGGAGAGAGACATCAATGTATGGTTGCCTTTCACCTGCCTGGAGGACCTGGCTTGCAACCTGGTTATGTGCCCTGATTGGGAATTGGACCAGCAGCTTTTGGGTTCACAGACCGGCACCAATTTGCTGTGCCACCAGCCAGGGCTAATATACCCTTCTTGATAACTAAACATTCTGGGGAAAGTATGGGGAGTGGGGTAACCAAAATCAACCAGCTCTGGAAATACCTTGAATGAAAGTTTATTCAGCAACTTATGCTCAGTAGTTACATTGATTGTATTAACAGAGCCAGAGGTTGATTTAATTTAATTCAAAAAAGTATGAGTAATTGAGTCTCAATTGCTGAATTAAATCTATAATTTACTCACAGTAGGGTATTAAGCTTAATGCCTTGGGGAAGAATATCAAAAGAACTCAAGTACTAGCTCTAACTTCAAAAAACTGATAATGAGTGAGATACTAAAAAGGGCATCTTTATCCTCCTCATAGGTTACAAAGCTCTCTCTCTCTCTCTCATTTGTTTTGTTTTTTAAAAAAATAATTTTTATTACTTCTATGTACAGAAAACTCAACAGTATGCACTTAGTCCAGTTTGGTGGCCATAGCTTTTTCCAGCCTGGCAATGTGAGCCACGACATTTGGATCCAGGACATTGCTTCCCTAGTGGCTGTGGTTCGCGTCCTATCTCTCATTGAAATTGATCCGGATAATTTCTGCCAGTTTAACCAGCACTCCTTTGTCTCTGAGTTAATCTGTGTGAAGGCAACAGCAGTGCTGGTCTTCCTGTGGACTAGACACCCCAGCCTGGCCTTCCTCTTGATTAAGCAGCAGAGAACCCACACCTTCTGGCACAGGACGGGCAGAAAGACAACCAGATTGAAGGGATCCACATCACGTGCAATCACTAGCAGCTGGGCCTTATTCTTCATCAGGGTCAGCACTACCTTCTTTCCCTTAGCCTTCTTTCTCTTCGGCATCCTGGGTGACAGGAGAAAGCCAAAGCCCTTTCTTTGAGCCATTATGTACATCAACAAACCTTTCCATAATCTCTGTATAGTAATCAAATTTCAATTGGAGAAACTGAAGATCATGAAAGTCCCTGCTGGCCCTGACTGGTGGCACAGTGGATAAGGTGCCAGCCTGTGAACCCAAAGGTGGCTGGTTGGATTCCCCAGCCAGGGCACATAACCAGGTTGCGAGCTAGGTCTCCAGCCAGGTCCAAAGCTGGAAGCAGATGAAAGGCAACCATACACTGATGTCTCTCTCCCTCTCTGCCTCTCTCCCTACATCTCTCTCTAAAAATAGTAAATAAAATCTTAAAAAAATAAAAAGAAAGTCCCTGCTGGACCTACCCAACCATAGATCTAGTATGTGTCAGAAAAGAAATATAAAAAAAGAGGCTATTCCAACTCCTATGTCTTTGTTTCAGCTGCATATCTAAGACTAGTTAACTCCATCTGCTTTCACTTAATTTCAGGAGGAAAAATCAAACCGGTGCTGAAAAAGGAAATGGCCACCCATCTCTCTTCTGTTGATCTACCTGCCACACTACCACCAGTGTGATTTTTCAAAACATGCATTCACTTATCTTTCTGACTTGCTCCAATGCCTTAGAAGGCTTCTTATCACCTACAATATTAAATCCATTTTCTTCAGCATGACACTCAAGGTCTTCCGCGTATTAATCTGAGTTCTTTTCAAATGCCCCTGCCACCAGCCCAGCCTCCCTAACACTGCTGCTGTCACACCAGAGCATTGCCATTCCCCGTAGCTGGCCTTCACTCTCACACAGCTGTGCCTCCACTTACACTGTGCTCTCTTCATTGAACGTCCAGTCCCGTGTTTTAGTGTGTAAATCCAATTTATCTTTCAAAACCCAAATCCAATTATTATGACTTTCATGGGAAACTTTGTCCTCTCTCTCCAACACAATAAATCACTCACCACTTTCACCCTTTCCTACTGCATTTTGTTTTCACTTACATATGAATCTTACTATGTTTTACCTTCCAATAAATAATTCATTTATATTTCTATATCCTTCTTGAGGAGATTGTAATTTCCTAGAGTATCACAATAATATAAATATTCCCCAGTACTTAGCAGAGCAGATGGTACTCAGTGAATGTTTGAGAAATGAAATATAATGATAAAATTTTCAAAAATACATTATTTTTCATATTGCTGGCTTATATCAACCTATAAGTTATGAAAAGATTTTGTGAGAGAAAACTGAAACTTCTTAAAATCAACATTTAAATGGTAACAGTCCTTTCTTACTCAGTTACAACATTAGCACCTGTACTCTGCTACTGATTGTAGGGCCCATAAATGTCAACTTGTGAATAAAATGATTTGTTCCAGGATAATGCAAGCATCACAAAAGGTATACATGTCTATGCCTTAAGGATTTAACATTTGTGTCAGCTTTGAGAGAAGACAAGTTTATAGGCTTTTACTTCAACAAGTATTATTTTCCCCTTTTATATAAAGTAAATGCACATAGCAAAAGCTTTTTGAATTTTATTGAGGGACAAATTGTCCTAATCATCAGTTCCCATAAATCCCATAATAAACACTCTAAAAAGAAGGAAAGGGTAGCAGGTGGTGATGAAAATAAACTTTCTTATGGCATATGACACAAGTCGCCCAGCAAGATTGTACAATGAGCCTTCCATTTTGTCACAATGGCAGCTTTTGTCCCTACAGGAAATTATAAAACTCATCTTTGAATAAAGATTACATTTCTCTGCCAAGTTTAAATTGTTCATAACTGAGACCCTTAGTGTCAATGAGGGAACTCCTGCCATGAGCCATAAGCTGGCTACGAATCAAGGCCAACCTAAGGAACCTTGGACTTGATTTGAGCAAAGAAACTGCTCAAACAGTAAATATCCATTATTTGATATTCAAGTCAGTAATCCCAGTTAAAACTCTGGGAGGAACCAGGAAGAGGAACAAACTATCCTCAATATAATTTGGTAAATTGATTTTATAGGGAGCACTTTCCAAATGTACAGCTGACAGATTCGAGACAGTTGCATGACTGAGGAAAGGCAGTAATGGGTAATTGAGGGGAGGAGGGCATAAGGAAGGCCGGCAATCAGAGTGTGGAAAGAGACCAAAGGAAAAGGTTGGCAGCTCGGAACTTGGCGAGGACCAGCTCTGGAATTTACTCTTTCCCTCTGCGTGTGTGTGCACATTTGATTCTTTGATATATGTCTTTAACTCTCAGGTTAGAACTTTTATTCATTTCAAATTATGCCATTGTAATTTTCTGGGAACAAAAAGAACACATTGTCAATAACTTTTAACTTCTAGATTTGTGAAGCTAATATTTTCTATTAAAATGAATCAGTTATTCCCCTTCTGGATTTGGGCAATATCATTCCTGGTCCTGATGCCTTGGCCTATTGTGATGGGTGGGAGGTTTTCTCAACAAGCCAGTCAACCAAAGCTCCATTTTCTTTTGTCATTTAACAGTTTCCTGGGAGATAAGATCCACACAAAGCACTGCTTCCCAAAGAGTGTTTTTTTGAAGCATTGCTTTTACCAGATGGCTCCCCCACATAAACATTAATCCTCAAAACAGCCATTGGAAATTTTTAGCATATATGATAAAATTCTTGAGAAGGCCAGTTAAACAAATCATTTTTGCTTAACTGCATTCCCCAAACTAAATTGACAATAGAATGAGCCCCATTAAAACAGCTGATAAAATTAGTGTGTCCCGGAACATACTAAGCTATTTTAAAATATAATCAGTTAGAAAGACACCAAGCACCATGAATTATTGACAAAGGTTTTTATGGAAAAGTAAACAAAGAGCTAAATTCATCTCTACTGCTCTGTTAGTTTTGGGGGTCAGAAGATTCACTTGTCTTCCATATAATCTTTCAGATTTTATCATTCTCTAAAAAAATACTTATTTGGGGCCAAACATTGTGCTAAAACCTAGGGATTTATACAAAGGGTTGTTTTGTTTTGTTTTGTTTTTACCTTTAAAAATCTTAGGCCATTGTGGCTCAGTGGATAGGCACCAGCTTGCGAACCCAAAGGTTGGTGGTTCAATTCCCAGCCAGGGCACATAACCAGGCTGTAAGCCAGGTCTCCAGCCAGTTCTGTAGCTGGAGGCAGGTGAAGGCAACCATTGATGTTTCTCTCCCCCTCTGCTTCCATCCCTTCCCCTCTCTCTAAGTGCCATGGAAACAAATAAAACTATTTTTAAAACACTAGTATGTGCATAATATTTATATATTGATGTTATACTAGAGGCTATTGTTTTAAATCTACATAAATCTCATAAATCATCTTAGGAAAACAGAAAAAGGAAATATATTCCATGCTTCTCTTATTTTTTAAAATATACATTTAATTCAAACTAAATACCAGGGGGGACCCAAAAAACTGGAATTATCTTCAGGAGGGTGGGCCCTTTGTAGTACAGGCTTCCTCCTTTAGGTGAGTGTTCCAGGATCCCATCTCTATCAATGTGCCAGCTGACATTGTTCCGAGATGCTGTGTTTGGCATTAGTGAATTTTTTTGAAGACTCTTTTAACACATTTACCCATTTCATGATGGGTGATTTATGAGTAGAACTGTTCACACTATGGTAAGCAATCAGTTTTTCATCAAAAACTGCAGGACATCTGTGCCCCATCCTCTCTATTCACTCAATCTTACCCTGAACTATTCCTTTTGTTTGTTTGTGTCCCTGAATAAAAAAATTCTCAAGCCCTGGCTGGTGGCACGGTGGATAAGGTGTTGGCCTAGGAACCTAAGGGTCACTGGTTCAACTCCCAGCCAGGGCACATGACTGGGTTGCAAGCCAGGTCTCCAGCCAGATCCATGGCTGGAGGCAGGTGAAAGGCAACCATACATAGATGTCTCTCTCCCTCTCTGCCTCTCTCCCTTCCCCTCTCTCTAAGAATAATAAATAAAATCTTTTTAAAAAATCCTCAAAGGGAAACATTTCCTGGTGAGAAAGAGGTGAAAAAAAAAAAAATATATATATATATATATATGTGTGTGTGTGTGTGTGTGTGTGTGTGTGTGTGTGCACTAAAAGGCATCAAAATTGACGAGTTCAAAAACTGTTTTGGGCAGTAGAAAAAATGCTCAATAGGTGTATTGCATCAAATGGTAAGTACTTTGAAGGTGACTTAAGTTTAAACATAAGAATAAATACACATTTTTTAAAAGATTTTATTTATTATTTTTAGAGAGAGGGGAAGGGAGAGAAGCAGAGCGGGACAGAAACATCAATGTATGGTTGCCTTTCACCTGCCTCCAGCTAGGGACCTGGCTGGAGACCTGGCTGGAGACCTGGTTATGTGTCCTGACTGGGAATCAAACCAGCGACCTTTGGGTTCGCAGGCCAGCACCTTATCCACCACGCCACCAGCCAGGGCCTAAATACACAATTTTTTATAAATAAATTCCATAATTTTTTTCATTCAAACAAATATCAAATAAATTTGTTGGCACAAAAGTCAGATTGTCATATTATTTTCAACCTTGAATATTTCTAACTAGACATTGATTTTGAACACAATTTAACCATGAGGTTCATTATTACTTCCTGATTATTTCACCTGTTTCAGAAAAAATAAAAATGGATAATCGCTAGGTGTAAAAGGCAGAAAATTAAAAAAGTGTGGACTGAAAGGACAGATTAATATAAAATCAGTAACAACTATGAAACTTTTGTCAAGGGAAATATAAGCAGAGAGAAACACAAAATAAACTATATGTTTCTCTTTTAAAAGATTTTAAATAGATCTGTATGCTATTATAAAGCATTATACATTATAAAGTCAGAAATTTTGGAAAAAATAATTTTTTTACTACAGACATTTTATTTTACTCTAAGTACATTTATTTCAACACTATTGAACTAAAGGGCCTAAATAGTTCCATAAATCTGTTAACTGAAATATTGTGCTAGTATTTCAGAAAACACCATATTGAGTGTTAAAGTACACATGTTTGACTTCTGACTTACTTATCCATTCAAAAACAAATTTATTAGCTTAAATTATAAGCTATTGAGGGAAATCATATTTCATTATTCTTAAAAATATTGAGTTAAAGGTGACTATGAGCAAAAAAAGCATTATCAGAAAATTTAAAATGCAAAAGATAAAAATATTTCACAGAGAAATTAATGGAAAGAAATATATATTTTACAGAATTTGTATTTGTACAAGAGTTCTCTCCATAAAAAGTCCAACCACTGTTAATATAACAAGAGAGGTTTACATGACATCAACATAACCTGCCAGCCAAGGAGAGTGGATTGGAATATGCATATGTGAACAATGATGACTTCACTGTACTAGTCAGTGGAGGTGGGATATGCTGTTGCATGAGCATGTGTAGTGGGTGGCCATCACATTCTAAATAAATGAGCAAGTACAGCAATGAATCTGCATCAATTTTTATATTAAGCTTGAACATTCCTCTGCAGAAACTATTTGAATGATTCAGAAGGCCTGCTTTAGAAGGCCATAGCTATGGGCAACTGGTAATTGACAACTTCATCACAACAATGCACCCACTGATGCATCATGTCGCATGCAGAGTTTTTTGGGCAAAATATCAAATCACCCAGGTGACTCAACCCCTCTACTGCCCAGATTTGGCATTCTGCAACACCCAACTTTTCCCAAAACTAAAGTCAACTTTGAAAGGGAAGAGATTTCAGACTGTCAATGAGATCCAGAAAAATACGACTGGGCAGCTGATGGCGATTGAAAGAACTGTGTGAGGTCCTAAGGTGCCTACCTTGAAGGGGATTAAGGTGTCATTGTCCTATGTACAATGTTTCTTGTGTCTTCAATAAATATCTCTATTTTTCATAGTGCATGGCTGGATACTTTATGAACAGACCTGTGTACGTGTGTGTGTGTGTGTGCGCCTATCAGAATGGAGATATCTCTACTTAATATATTTTATTCTTCCTCAAATGGCACTATACCTGCAAATTCTCACCTTTGAATTGCTACATACTATCTGGAATTAGCTAAGACCATAGTTTCTATTTATGACTCTTTTCCTTCTTTCAAAAAAATATGTATATAATATATTTATCTTCCTTTATAATAATTTCACATAGCCTTGATTTTCTAAGTATTATATTTTAGGAAAGATGGATAAATTAATCTGAAACTCTCTTCTTTAATTATTGGATATGAACCACATAGCAATTAAACTCCTACTTTTTTCAAAACAACCTGATAGAAATATGTTTAACATCAAGTTAAAATACAAAAATTTGACAGAAGTATGTCCAGAAATATTTTGTTTAATCTTGATTGGTATTTAAATGTGAAATTATTAACAATTTATTTCCTCCATCCACATCAATAACATTTTAATAACTACATATTATGTTTTATTGATTATCACAAAATGCTTTTCTAAAACTTCCTGAATATCCTTGAATTCACATTAGTGAATGCATAAATAATTTTTATATAAACATAGAGCTTATAATGTTATATGACAAAATTTCTATATAAGGTTCTTTCTTACCAAATTGTTAAGTATAAACTCAAGTATACACTACTAAGTATAAATTGTGTTAGAGGATGTATTGATCAGTCTTCAACCTCCAAAGTTATTTCTACTATATTGCATTTTCTATCAAAATAAAACCCATAAATTGGAACACTTAAAATAATATTAACTTCATAAGTGTTATGATTAGTGTTCCAAAGTAATGACGTACATAAAAGAGAAAAAAGTCACACTATATTATGAATCAAATCGGCGTGTCAGTCATGCTTATATATAATTTCATTAACTTTAAAGTGATTATCTTAATTCTCAGAAAAGACAATATTGTGTATTATTATTGCACAGCCTTAATTATCACACAGGCATCCAGTCATTGAAGGGCAGCCAAACCCTGATTTTGATCTGCGTAATGTTCTTGGAAGAAAAGGTGACAAAAATTTGTCCAAAAGAAATGCTGAACAGAAATGTACTTGCTAAGTTAGCCAGATACCAATGGTTTCAAAGCCACTCTTTTCTGCTTGTGTTATACTACTTTCCAATAAATGTCTATCCCACCAAAGTAGGAACTAAGTCAGTCCTGTTCCTACTGAATCACAGTACTTTCTACAGAGGGGATGTCCAAAAAGTATCTGTTAAATAAATACACATAATCAAAGTTGTCATTCCAATTCTAGTAATGTTAAAATTAAGTTTCATTAAATCTTAATTTTAACATTACTGGGATATTAAAATTCCAGTAATGGAAGTACATTATTTATTATATCTATAAATAATAAATTATTAGCAAAGCTCAAAACACCAGTGAAATTATAAACAAATTGTTACATAGTGGTCTAGAGTTTACAAAGTGAATATTCTAATTTAATTTTTAACATCAACTCTTTCAGGTAAATAGAACTGGGATGATTCTCATATACAAATGAGAAAACAACATTGCAAATAAATTTACCAAGATAACATAGCAATAAAATGACAGAGCTAGGAGTTGAACCTAGGTCTTCTGAGTCCAAGCTCAGTATTCTTTTTATCATTCTAAAATTGCCCTTTCTGCATTATTTTATCAAATACATTGGTAATTTTTCACAGTTCTTTAGCTGAAAATCAGATCACTGGACATTTGTTCTGGTGTGTGGTGAATATATAAAAATGGTAAATCTGTATAAAATTAATGAAAACAAGGATGCCAAATGAAAATTATCTCATTTTCTCATTGCATAACCACAATAGTACTCAGAAACTAGATTGTGAGATAATTAAATCTGTGCTCTTCAAAATTTGAGGGATTCCAGGTAAAAAATGGAGTGGAATAGGGGTGCAGTGAGGTATTTCACTAACATGAGCACTTTAAGTTTACATGCTTATATGTGTGTTTTAGTTTAGTAGTGGAAAGAGTATACCTTTTCATTACATTCCTTCAAACATTTATCTCTTGAATTCTCTTAAATTTTAGAATATTGAAGTAAACTGCAGAAACTAAAATGGATCAAATTTTTTTTTTAAATTTGGGAACATTTGACAATATATAAATCATTCTATAACTGTAATTAAAAAACTAAACAATTTTCTTAAAATGAGTGATATATATAGAGGCTATATATTTTAATGATCAGGTTTTTTTACTGTTTCTAACTATCAGATTTTATCAAGTAAAAGATAACAAAGAATTCTCTCTGTTTTTGGCACAGAAAACCTGAAGGGAAATTTTTTAAAGTTTACACTGAAATAATCCCATATATGAATATCTTTTTCCTAGATGTCACTTCTAACCACAACCAATAGGCAAAAAGTAGGAGGTACTAAGGGGAAGCATTGTTGCCTTATGAGATGGAAGAAACATGAAATTAGTTCTTCTTACATCTGCAAGCATCAAGCTTGGATCAAAAAGAAGCAAGTCCTGACCAAGTTTCCAAAGAGGCATTGCTTTCAAGGTAAATATGTGGGTAATGACATTGCTTCTTCTTTTTTTTTCTTTTATTTTTTTTCCTATATTAACACCTGGTTTCTTTCTTTCTCTCTTAAGATTTTATTTATTATTTTTAGAGAGAGGGGAAAGGAGGGAGGCAGAGAGGGAGAGAAACATCAGTGTATCAGTGCCTTTCACCTGCCTCCAGCTAAGGACCTGGCTGGAGACTTGGCTTGCAACCTGGTAATGTGCCCTGGCTGGAAATTGAACCAGCAACCTTTGTGTTCACAGGCTGATGCCTATTCACTGAGCCACCAGCCAGGGCCAACACCTGATTCCTTTTTTTCTTTAATATATTTTATTTATTTTGCTATTACAGTTGTCCCAACTTTCCCCTCTTTGCCCCCCTACCCCGGTACCCCATTTTCTCCAGCAATGCTCCCCTTAGTTCACATCCATGAGTCATGCATGTAAGTTCTTTGGCTTCTCTATTTCCTTTGCTCTTTTTAACATCCCCCTGTCTATTCTGTAACCGCCAATGTGTACTTTTTCTATTTTCCTTTCACATCCAGACAATTCACCATTTAATTACTACCTTCTGTCAGCTTCTCAAATCATATTAATACAGTTTTCTTTTCATTATTCCAAAATGCCTACATTAATTCATTTGTTTAAAAAATTACTCTTTGAAGTAATATGAATTGCAATATTACCAAACACATGCAAAAATACATTTACACCTATACATATTTTTTTTAAGATTTTATTTATTTTTAGAAAGAGGGGAAGAGAGGCAGAGAGGGAGAGAGACATCAATGTATGGTTGCTTTTCACTTGCCTCCAGCCACAGACCTGACTGGAGACCTGGTTTGCAACCTTGTTATGTGCCCTGGCTGGGGAATCGAACCTGCGACCTTTGGGTTTGCAGGCTGGAGCCTTATCCACTGTGCTACCAGCCAGGGCCCCATGCATATTTTTATACATATTTAATGTACATACTGGATTTTGAAAAGTTAATACAAAAAATTTAAAATATGCCAATAGTTTACATAATTATTACATGTTAAATGATAGTATTTTAGATATATTGCAGCAAAATTAAGCAGATTTTTCTTTAATACTTACTTTACTTTGGAATGCTATTTTTGTGAAATATAACACAGAAATAGTGTATTGCAGAACTCACTTTTGTGAAAGTTATGCTAGAGACTGCCAAACCCATAGTAAAAAAATGAATTTGGTTTTTGAGTCAGATCCTCCCCACTTCAATAATACAACTCAACTTTATTTTAAGCTACTGGAACTACCACTTATTCTTTTTAGAGTTTTCCATCTTAAATAGTAGATTGATTGATTGATTGATTGATTGATTTGGCTGTGCACAGGTCTTCTTTCAATACCCTCAGTTTTTCCTCTACATGTGTTTTACACGTTGAAGCCTTCAGAAGTAATGGCTCTTGCAGTGCTCAGCCAGTCCCCAGAGTAGAAATTATTATATCTACTAAGTCAAGGTAAAAATAAAAAGCCCTAGGATTTAAATAATTTTGTAGAATAGTATTCTAGCTATTTTTTGAACTTGTGGTTGACTTCCTATGTAGTCCTAAACTAACCCCTGAACTATTTAAGAGCCTGTTGAGGTAGAGATTAGGTATGGTCACATTTTAATAATGAAGTTTACTATAGCATTAATTCCTTTTCCCAAGCATCCCCATTTTGGGGGCCTTCATAACTGGAAATACATATTTCCATGATTTAGTTGAAAGGAATCTCATCTAATTTACATGCTAATAATAGGATAATATATATTGTCTATATACACAAATCTTATAGTTTAGTAGTTTGCAACTTCCATTGAAATTGGTCTTCGTTCTCAGCATCTTTTCAAACCTAAAGATTGACAGATTTCACAACACATCCATGTCCAGTTGGTTGCTATTTAAAAGATAAATTGCAAACTAAATCTATATATTACACACCCACAAATAAGCACATATTTTTTAGCAGTGAATAAAGAAGATAGCATGTCTTCTATGTAATATACATCCACTTTTTCTTACTCTTCTTCCTTAACTGCATTTGATTTTTCTGAGTACTGCAAGTAACCAGATTTTCCAATATTGCCAACACCTGGTTTCTTAATTAAGAGGAGGCTATAGCTCAATTTTGGACAGTCTGGGTTAAAGGTGCAAGAGTACAACCAAAAGGAGATGCTCATGAAAAAGATGGATATATGAATCTTGATTAATAAGCTTAGAAGTCAACATATAGATGAATGTTGTTTGTAAATACACAAGCAGGAGATCATACAGGGTTATTGCTATAGAGGGAGGGAAAATAGGACTCATCCCAGAACCCTAATGTAGAAAGGAAGAAAGAAAATTCATAAACATAATTTAAAAAGAACTTTAGAGAAGTTGAAAGAAACATCATTAGCTAACTTGATTGGAGTAGTTTAAATATGTAAGTAGAACAAAAGCCCTTATTTCAGTGAATTGTGTAAAAAAATATGTATGTAAAGGCCTTCAAGAAAGAAAAGGAGTATCATAATCACACACAGAATAATGCACCATTCATTACAATGGAGACTAAAGAGGTATGAATGAGGCAGGACTGCCAAGTTTTGTAAGGCATTTGAGGATATGATTTTTTTTTTTTTTTTTCTTTAGATTAAAAACCAATGGGAGAGCCCTGGCTGGTGGCACAGTGGATAAGGTGCCAGCCTGCTAACCAAAAGTTTGCTGGTTCAATTCCCAACAAGGGCACAAATAACCAGATTGATTGCAAGCCAGGTCTCCAGCCAGGTCCTTAGCGGAAGGCAGGTGAAAGGCAGCCATACATTGATGTTTCTCTTCCTTTCTTTCTCCCTCCCTGCCCTTCTCTCTAAAAATAATGAATAAATTTTTTTTTAAAAAGCAATGGACAGAGGGGAGCAAAAAAGGGATGGATGTAATACAACAACAATAAAATTAAAAAAAAAAAGCAATGGGAAGCCAGTAAAAGTTTTAACTAGAGAAGTAGAATAATCAGATTCAGATTTTATAAATATCACAAGGACTGTAGTTAATTAAAAGCAAGGGTGTGAGCCAGTTAAGAGACTATTTTGGTAATCATGAAAATGAAAACCCCAATAGGTCAGGGATGCTCTATCTTCATCTTCTAGAACAATGCCTACTACATAATAATATTTCCTGAGTTAAGAAGTGGCCCAAGTGAGATACATGCTAGTTTGCATAGGATGCTATTGGTGAACCTAAGAGAAGTGAACTGATTGAAAACACTGTCTAGTAAGTAAAATATAGAGAGGATTAAGTGATTAGTGGACAGAGGAGAATGAGGGGGAGAGTCAAGACTGACTCAGGTTTCCAACTTATACTGACTACTGGTAAATAATGCACAATTCACTGCAGTAGGGAACACCTGGAGGAGACTGTTTTACGAGAAAAGGTGGTGATGTAAATTAATTCAGTTCAGATCCCAGATGAAACCACCATGTGGCTTCCAAGGTTTCTGAAGATGATCTTAAAGTTGAGCGGCTGGCACTGACAGCAATTAAAGCTGGGCATTCCACCATCACTCTCACAAGCCACATGCCACTAGAACTAGCTCATTTATACTGAGCTCTTCCAAGGTGATTCTTAACATTGGTATAGGCTGCCTTTATTTTTCATTTTTCTATCACAAAATCTGGAATAAGGAGTCCTTTTCCTGTATACTCATCCTAATAAACTGGCATCATGGAGATATCATACCCTTTGCACCCACATAACTAGCTTATATCAGAAAGAATGCAATAAGGTACTTCAAAAATTAATTAATACATATCAAAAATAGATTTGTAATTAAATAACTTTGTTATGCATACCTCATCTGAAAATGAATTAGCAGCAAAGTACACAATAATATTTTATAACATAGTTTAAGAAGAACAGTGTGTAGACTAAAAATATAAATTGGAAAGAGAAGAACAAAAGACCAATATCATTCCAAAATCTCACAGAACTTGTTCTTGCAACACATTAATACATAGGACACCATGTCATCCATCATATATATAGGAGCTGAGTCCCATAAGTTGGCCACTCAACTTAATAACGTACCATATATCTTCCCAGAACTCTCTTTATGTCACAACAATTTTCCTAAATGATGAAAGTTGGGAGGGTGAGGCAAGTAGGATTTGTGCGTGTGTGTGTGCGCGCGCACACGTGTGTGCAGGTACACACATGCACACAATGAGAACATAATGGGTAGGTAAGGAATTTTTTAATTATTAGAGCAAATAGAAGATGAAGCTGTCCTTATAGGTGAGAATTTAAAGAAGTCTCATTAGCAAACCATATAAAGAAACTTAATTTTTTAGTGTTATTAAATAATTATGATGTATTCAAAAAATATGTATCTTTTCAGTTCACATCCACATTTAAGTTTAATTTTAGAAAAAGGATTTTTCTTTATTATCTATATTGCTATGAAAATTTTAATTTTGTATTACTAAGCAGTTCATAAAACTCACCGTCTCACCATCAAGTGCATAACAAATATTTTCTCTTATTTCTTTACTTATAGGTGTTAAAAGGACAGGATGAAGACTTTAATCCTGACTGGACTTAGTCTGGTTTTTGCCCTTTGTTTCTCGGTAAGATTCTATACACTTGAAAACTAAAAGAACTGCCTAAAATTAAGAGCTAATTAACACAGAGGTGGTGTTCAGAGTAAGATTGTGGCATTGTATTCTAAAATCAGAACTAAGTCACATGAGATGAAAAGAAACAAACAATTACCTTCTACTCCTAACAACAGTGGAAATATTCAAAATCACCTGGAATTTGAGGAGAAGGCAAAACAAAGGGAAGCATGGAAAGGAAGTAAAAGGAAAAAGAGGTAGAGAAGAAGAGAATGACTTTTAGTTGAGGAGGGTAAGGTATAAGAAAATCTCCAAATAAATTTGAAGGAATAGAACTAAACTTTAAAGAAATCACCCAAATTTTATTTCTCCTAATATCCATGTTCACCTACCACCTCTATTTTAAGGATGGTCCCCTATGAAGTTTGAAAAACTTATGCATATGTCAAGGTTTTTTTTCACTCCCGCTCCTAGTCTTATTAATAAGTTCTCATAGTCAAAGGTTGCAATATGTTCTTCCACTTACAACATAAACACAGTGAGCCCTGACCAGTGTGGCATGGTTGGATGTCATTCTGCAAAGCAAAGTGTTGCTTGTTTGATTCCCAGTCAGGGCATCTTCCTGGGTTACAGACCAGGTCCCCAGTTGGGGGTGTGCAAAAGGCAATCGGTTGATGTTTCTCTTTCACATCAATGTTTCTTTTCCTATCTTTCTCCCTCCCTTGCCCTCTCTCTAAAAATAAATACTAAAATTAAAAACTAAAATTAAGAAAAGGACAATAGTCTCTTCTATTGATATCTAAAATAAAATATTGTTATATGTCACAAATTTGATTTATCTGAAATATGACATGTTCAAATAGGTTTAATATACTCTCCCAGGCTCTCTCAAATGTTACAGCCTTTGCTTTTCTCTTGTATATTTCCTGAAGAATTTTTTTTTAATACGCTCTTCTGCCCCAGATGGCGTGACTCAGTGGTTTCAGCACCAACCTGTGAATCAAAGGGTTGCCAGATTGATTTCCAGGCAGGGTACATGCCTGGGTTGTGGGCCAGGTCCCCAGTTGTGGGCTCATGAGAGGCCTCTGCACATTGATGTTTAATGTGTTTCTCTCTCTCTTTCTCTCTCTCTCTCTCTCTCTCTCTCTCTCTCTTCTGATTTAATTATATACATACTCTTCAGTAGTTCTTTATATCTTTCTTTAATCAGAGAGCATTGCTTCTAGTAATATTAGAATTATAGGTGAGCTTCAAGTGTCTGTTCAACTGTATTTAACTAGACATGCTTCACTCCAAGGATTCTTTTCTTTTATGCCATCACTATTACTTTCTTGTAGAATTCTTCCCACAGCATTCAATGCCTCAGACAAAGTTTTTATGGGCAAAAGAAAATCAATATTTTGTTGAATATTTATAATATCCAACTTTATACATCAAAATACCTGTCTTTCATATAATTCCTAAACTGTACTTTTCATTATAATAATTTCAGTGAGATTTATGTAACATGGTTACCTGTTTGATTCTTTGGTTAATTTCTAAAGGATATGACAATGATACTAAGTCCATAGTCATTAAGGGAAAAACAAGTTTTCTTACATTTACTGGTAGTATTTCAGAAAACCAACTAATTGCATTTTATAAAAATATATTTTTGTATTAGGTTGGATTTTTACTGTTAATACTTTAGCATTGCAAGTAATGACCAGGTACTTTTGCTAATCACCCACATAGTGTGCCTTATGATTTTAAATTCATAGTGCAATTCATTCCAAATTTATATTGCACCCAAAATCAAAACACCTCTGAACCTAAATAGCCGTCCAGTTTTTATAATTGAAATAAAAATAGAAAATAATAATGGGTTGAATATTTCACTTGATAATATCTCCTATTTTCTTCCTCTGCAGTTCAGTGCAAGTCAGCAATTACAGCGCCTAGCAACAGGAACAGCAATCAACAGTCAACTAGTGCAAAATTCCCCTGCCAGGATATCACAAAACAGGTCTCCATCTAGCAAGGCCTTTTGGAAACCTCAAGGCCATATTCTTGCCTCTACCCAATCTGTACTGAATAACAAAGCAGCCAACCAAATATCTTCAAATTCTAGCACATCAAATAAAAAGAAAGAACCTATCCAGGGATCTAAACAACAAAGTATACCAGTCAAGCCTAAGAAAAATACACTGACTTCTACCAAGAAAGGATTGATATTCCATTCATATGATCTAACAACACAAAATACTCCATTGAGGGCAAGCAAAACTCTCAAACAGCTTAGAAAAAGTCAAAAGACAATTGTCAAGAAGCAGTCAAAATGGTCCACAGTAGCACCAAAACTATCTTCAGCCGTAAAGAAAAGTAGAAATGCATCTGAAAAATCCCTGTCCACCTCTGGCAAGAAGAATTTGAATTTCCCAACAGCTGTTAGGGCAGCATTAAAAAGAACTTTAGCTACAAAGAAAAGTTCACAAAAATCTAAGGAAACCCAGTCTACGCCTGCTGAGAAACAAAATAGATCTCTAGCCAAAAAGAAAATTCAAAGGAAACAGCCCACTGCAGGTAAAACGACTGTAAAAATAGCTCTTGTGAAGGATAAATCTATAAAACAACATAAAAGGGGACAGCCTATATCTCTAACAGTAAAGAAAAGACCAAGTACATTAAAACAGACACTGTCTAAATTTATTAAGAAATATGTAAATCAGCTTAAATCACTTCAAGAAATGAAAATACCACCCCACCTAGTAGACAAAACTGTGAAACCATCTAAAAAAAGAAAATCTACACCTGCCAAAATGAGTTTGAAATTATCTAAACCAAAAGAATCTAACTGTGTTCAAGCTCTATGGAAAAGTTGTCCAGATAAAGTCATAATACCATTTCCTTCACATGTTCCATCTCTATATCTTGGCACTAAACTTCCTTATTATCCACGACCAAATTCACCATATAAGTGCCCACTGAAGACTTATCAGTTCTATCCACCCCCACCAAGACTATGGCCATATGCTCCACATTCCCAGACTCACCAACTTCATTTGCCTTCTATGTTACCCTGCCATAAACCAAAACCTCCAAAAAGGCCAGCAAGCATTGAAAACACTACAGCTAAAGGCCCAACCACTGTGACTAAGGGATCTGATGCAGCCACCAGAACACCTGAAATTCTATTGCCTGTGGACATCCAAGTGACATCAACTACTAATGCAGCAATAGGTGCTACTTCCACTATACCTCCTACTAATGCAACAATAGGTGCTACTTCCACTATACCTCTTCCAACATCTCTGGTGGCCCTAGTGACATCTTCAGTGGAATCCACATCACAAGAGTCTGCTGCATCTAATGCTGCAATCTCCATAAACCCAGGCACTGGCTCCACCACTCTCTTAATGTCTGCCTCCACCATTATTACACCTGATATTACCACAGAGGCCTCAGAAGATGAAACAAACACAATAGCTAAAGACACTCTCCCAGATGTTTCCACTGCTCAAGGTGGCATTACAACTTCAGTAAACACATGGGACCACATCTCTGTTACAACTGCCACCACTGGTACAGCCACAACCTCCACAAGTGTTGGAGCCACAATAACACTTTCCACAACCCTAAGTACTTTTGGCCCCAGAGATGGTGCTACCTCATCACCAGCCAGTGCTGCCACAGCTCTTATGCCTACTAACCCAACAATACTCAAAACTTCTATAAATACATCTGGTTCTGTCACAAACACAGCTCTAACAAGCCACACCTTTCAAACAACAAAAAAAAAAAAAATTGATCACTGACAAAGGGAAGTGAGAATGTACTGTACTCATTGGGTCTGAAAGATTAAAGGAAAATTAATGGTGATATAATATACAGCCTAGGGAATAGAGTCAATGATATCATAATGCCTATGTGTGGTGACGGTTACTAGGCTTACTGCAATGATCACTTTGTGAAGTATGTAAATATTGAATCACTCAAGTTAACAGGCACTCAATTAATACTTGAATGACTAAATAAATGACCCTGGACATGGTTATCATATACATTCCTTTCCTTCTAAATAGATTATAAATTATTTGAGAGTAAGTGTTATATCTTCTACTTCTGTTTTTCCACCAGGGCCTTTCACAGACACTTAATAGGTACTAATTGAATAAACATATTCTCATCTATTCAATGTATGGTACTGATAAAATTGGAGATTCAATAAAACAAAACAAAAAATCTCTCTGTAAAAGTCAATTAAGGCTACACATTTAGGCTTCACCTTTGCCATATAAGAATCATAACTACATGTGTGGACACTGATTATTTGTTTTCTAATCTGTAGCTTCTGCTTCAATGTAATTATTTTAGTATTCAGAAAAGCATTGACGTTAGGCTAATTACTCATTATAGAGGATAACATCCAGAAATAATGAGGTCATTTATTGAAAGTCATGTGAAAAAATAAATGAATTATTCACCTGCATGAAAGGGAACAATGCATTAGTACTTCTTTCATATTTATTTGTTTGTTTGTTTGTTTTAAACTTCTTTCTTTTTTTTTAACTTTAATTTTATTGTTCAATTATAGTTGTTCCAATTATCCCCCATTGCTCTCCTCTGCTCCGCCCCCGACTCTCACAGTCAATCGCAACCCTGTTGTTCATGTCCATGGGTCATTCATACTTGTTCCTTGACAAGAGTTAAGACTTGTTTTTTCCTTTAAGATTCTATTTATTATTTCTAGAGAGAGGGGAAGGAAGAGAGGCAGAGAGTGAAAGAAACATCAATGTATGGTTGCCTTTCACCTGCCTCCAGCTCGCCAACCTGGCTGGAGACCTGGATTGCAACCTGGTTATGTGCCCTGGCTGGGTATCTAACCAGTGAACTTTGGGTCCTCAGGCCAGCACCTTATCCACTGTGCCACCAGCCAGGGCTGGATTAAGACTTCTTGAAGTACAGAAAAAGAATTTCAAAGATCAAATTTCTTAACTGACAAAGCTTTGATTTTCCTGTTCCAGATTCACTTTTGGAAACCATGAAGTAGAAATCTTAACTATCGTGGATCTTATAAAGATGAATTAGTCCAACCAGTAATTCTGCATCTGAGTCAGGGACTTACTTGAAATGAAAAGACCTGCAAATATCATCTTTAACTGAATGAACATTGCATCCTAAAGTATGTATAATTGCACTAGTTTTCCAACTTCAATTCCTTTGAATAAAAATTTTTAATGTCACAGGAATGACATTTCCAAGCTACTGAAGTGATAACATTATAACTGTTCAACTCATAACACATTGCTTATCTGAAGGTAATTTATAATGTGCACAGATGTACATTAATACTCAATGACAGTCTTGGACCTAACTTTGGGAATTCACTATTTGTTCCATTGCATAATAAAAGAATGTCAACTACCAAAAAAGTATTAAGATGAGCCAGAGGATAGGGAAATTAAAGAAGCCTAAAGAAATATAAACTGCAATAAGTTTGACTTTTTCTTTCTACCTAGTAGATCGAAAGCATTATTGAATTTTAGGGTTACATGATAAGAAAGAACTATACAGAGTAAAAAATAAAGTAATGGTCAGTAAGTAAAGTTTTAGGTATCTTCAAATTAGAACTGAGAGCAAACCAATTATCTTCAGAAGGAGTCTCTATATTGTTTTATAACAGTATTATTATACCATGCCTTGCATAGCATAAAAAGAAAGTCAATAGCATAAAAAGAATGTAAGTTCATATTTTTATGGAGGTTTCAGAATACATACCAATGAATAACCTTAGCAAGTAAGACAATAGGGATAATTATTTTGGTGAAGTCCTCATAAATAAAACATTAGCTTCTGGAGTTAAGAGCTCTATCAGCCAACGCTGAGTTTACCAAAGGAAGCATTTGCCTGAGGGGTCAACATGGGATCTTTACAAATCATGTAGAAAAAGGGAGTTATAATCCTGTAATTTTTTAAATGATGTGTTCTTCTGTATTATAAATACAATTTTCAGGTACTCAGCCAAATATAATTTTATCCTTACAAAACCCAGAGCCTCATAGGATGAATCCAAATTTAAATTAATAAATGGCAATACATGTTTAATAATAAACAGTGAATCAAATTTTTGCTGGGGAAGCAGAGGAAGGAGCAATTTTTTTTAAAGATTTTATTTCATTATTTTTAGAAAGAGGGGAAAGGAGAGAGGCAGAGAGGGAGAGAGACATCAATGTATGGTTGCTTTTCACCTGCCTCCAGCCACAGACCTGACTGGAGACCTGGCTTGCAACCTGGTTATGTGCCCTGGCTGGGGAATCAAACCTGTGACCTTCGGGTTCGCAGGCCGGCAGGGAGCAATTTTTTTAATGAAAGGAAAATAAGGAGGACCTGGTACTAGAGTTTAGATAGTGAATTTTAAGGCTTCTTAATATTTAAAACATGAGCCTTGCTTGCCCCTTTCAAGAAGATAAGTTAATCAGGTCATTGTGTGCCTGAGAGATGCTGGCACAAAAGCCAACAGCTACTTTTGGGATTAGCTCAGAACCAATCCCTCATATGTGCATATTCTTTCTTCACTGAAATAAAGACAAGAACTGGGAGCTTGTTTCTTAGATTTCAACTTTCCTTGCAAGGATTCATGGTCCATGCGTTGCTGAAGCAAGTTGATTCCGTCGAGAGTTAAAGCTAGAAGGCAACTGAATAAAAAGATTTCTTCCCAAGGTCAATGTTTGAATAAATCAAGTTTGGAGCCATTCTTTCACCAATTACCTAACTCTTTCTTTTAAAATTTATTTTCAATTGTATTTTTTCATTACCATTTGTCCCCTTTATATCTCAGTCCCCAAACCACAATCACCACAGTTTGTTTTCCGTGTCTATGACTCCTTTTTCATTTTTGCTCAATCCCTCCACCCTCCCTTAGCTGTAACCCTGCTCTTATCTGTCTCTATTGTGCTTGTTAGTTCAGTTTATTTATTAGATTCCACATATGCGTGAAAGCACATGGTATATGTCTTTCTCTCACTGGCTTATAGCACTCAGCATAATGTTGTCCAGGTCCATCCATACTGTTGCAAAGGGTAAATTTTTCTTTTTTACAGCCAAGTAATATTCCATTGGGTAAATGTCCCATCATTTGTTTATACACTCTGCTTCTTTTTTTAAAAGATTTTATTTGTTATTTTTAGAGGGAGGGGAAGAAATAGAGGCAGAGAGGGAGAGAAACATTAGTCTATAGTTGCCTTTCACCTGCCTCCAGCTAAGGACCTGGCTGGAGACCTGGCTTGCAACCTAGTTATGTGCCCTGGCTGGGAATCAAACTAGCAACCTTTGGGTTGGCAGGCCGGCTCCTTATCCACTGTGCCACTAGCCAGGGACTAGACTCTTCTTTTGATGGGCACTTGGGCTGCTTCCGTATCTTGGCAATTATAAATAACACTGCAATGAACATTGGGGTGTTTATGTCCTTTTGAATTCGTATTTTGGGTTCCTTCAGATATATTCCCAGAAATGGGACCACTGGATCAAAAGGCAGTTCCATTTTTAATTTTTTGAGGTCATACCATACTGCTTTCCACAGCAGATGCAACAATTTGCATTCCCATCAACAGTGCAAAAGAGTTTCACTTTCTCCACATCCTCACCAGCACTTGTTTGTTGCTTTGTTAATGATGGCTATTCTGACAGTTGGAAGGTGATATCTCATTGTGGTTTTAATTTGTATTCTCTGATGATTAGTGACATTGAACTTTTCATAGGTCTATTGGTCTTCTGTATATCCTCTTTGGAGAAGGGTCTATTCAGGTCCTTTGCCCATTTCTTAATTGGGATTGGTTTGTTTGTTTGTTTGTTGGTATTGAGTTGTATAAGGTATTTTTGTTTTAATTTTGGATATTAAACCCTTATCAGATACATGTTCTCTCATTCAATGGATGTGAGGAAAATTGAACAGACCCATGCAGAAAAATAAAATGAAATCACATCTTATGCCACACACAAGATTAAATTAAAAAATGGATTAAAGACTTAAATGTTAAACCTGAAATCTTAAAAATTCTAGAAGAAAACATAAGCAGGAAAATCTCAGACATTGCTCTTAGCAATATTTTATCTGCTTTATTTTAAACATATCCTCAGATAAGGAAACAAATAAATAATAATAAATGGGGTTTTGCACACAAACTAAAAAGGTTTTGCACAGCAAAGGAAACCATCAACGAAATAATTATTTCTTATAACCTTGTTTAAGGAATATATACTTAGATAGCTTTAAAATTCTGGCTGAATATAGATTTAATAAATTAACTTTTGTCTAAATTCTCCTGAAAATGCAACAAATACATAATTATAAACATGAGAATAAGAGTGAATTTATATGAAGTCCTCACTGAAGTATTCTGTTCAAAATGTATTTGCTAGTTAGATTGTTTACTCCTTGATTCTCTGTAAGTTATAGAAAATAACCAAAATTCTTCCTATTCACACTGGTGGTTAAAATGGTATTGACCTTAGAGTTAGAGTATTCTGTCCCACACATTATCATTTCTAATAATTCACTAGAACTTCTTGAGCACTGTGTCTATCTTATTAAGTAAGCCAGCATTTTAGTTAATATCAATAATATTAATATAAAATAGAAATTATTTTGGATGTCTTTGTTTTTTTCTTAAATATATTTTATTTATTTTGATATTATAGTTGTCCCAATTTTTTCCCCTTTGCCCCCATCCACTCAGTACCCCATTTCCTCTGGCAATGCTCCCCTTAGTTTATGTCCATGTGTCATACACATAAGTTCTTTGGTTTCTCCATTTCCTTTATTCTTCTTAACATCCCCATCTATTCTGTAACCACCAATGTGTACATTTTTTTTCCTTTCACATCCAGACAATTCACCATTTAATTACTGCCTTCTGTCAGCCTTAATATAAACTTTTCTTTTCATTATTTCAAAATGCTTGCTAATTCATTTGTTTAAAGAATTACTCTTTTAAGTAATATGAATTGCAATATTACCAAACACATGCAAAAATACATTTACACACATATATTTTTGATGTTTTTAAAATTGTCACTTAAACTGTTGGTCTGCTAATGTAGCATAGAACAACCTTGTACCTTAGTTGTAGGGACTAGCAAGACAAGGTGAAGATCCTACTTCTGACTGTGACCATCTTGAATTCTATGGCATACTTCCCAGTAAGTTTCAGTATTTTGGGTAACAGCATCCTTATGGAACTAAAAATTAGATGGAACAAAAAAATAGATTTAGATCATCAGCAAGAAAGAATATTTTGCTAAATAAAATATCACTGTATTTTAAAAATTCTGTATATTTATAAATGTCCTACTTTTAACTTAATCATATACCTAATAAAATAAAGATAACAGAAGGTATAATGCATGATAGTATCGGATCTGAATGGGGCTTCTTTATATACTGTAAGAAATTTCTTGCTTAATATTTACTATGAGACACCTGGATTTATATTTAGACAGGTGTACTTAAACTTAACATATTAACTGTTCCTTTTTACATTGATACTATATAATTCTAACTTAACTAACATAAAACAGACCTTCAGAAAGTTTACTTGATTAGGTTATTAATTTCAGGTTTTTAACAAAATATAATCTGCAAAGGGAACATCACAAAATGTGCTTTCTTTCTCTTTAGTATGGGAGTCAGGAAATACCATTGTCTGCCAATCTACCCTTATTCCCATCAGACAGCCAACTGCAAGGCAACTCTTTTCCAATTAAGAACAAAATTAATTTCTGCACTTACAAATGATTTAGATAGCTACTCTGAATCCATTGAAAGAGTAAGGCTATCTGGATCTCTTTTAAAGAAAAATTGCTCAAAGACTCAAAGCTAGCATATATAAATTTCCCCAATTTAGGGATTAGGCACCAAATAACCCTTCAGCTAATCACTTCAGCTAGTTTTGCTTAGGCTGAGGATTCAGTATACAGTTCTACTCTGACAAAGGCTTCAAAGAGCAGTGCTTCACCTTCATCTGCTGCAATGCAGGATACTTCTGCTGTCAGTACCACAATTTCCAGATTTCCCCCAATTCTAAAATAGCACAGAGCAGGATAACTTTTGGGGAACAATAACATCTCAACACCTGTCTCCATAACTACCCACCCCTAGTAAATCTTATTTAATTGCAATCTCTCCCATTACAGAGAGATTCCAAAGCAACTCAAAATCTTGAATACTTCCCATCCACTGGAAGATCTAAACTGTTCTTTGTCCCTAATCCTGCTGCATATATCCGAAGTACTAAGAATGAGTTCCATGCCTCTGTCCATGACAGTACCGATGCCATGTTAAATACAAACAACCTCTGTGAAACTTACATCACTACTTGTAAGAAAAAAGCAAAACCAGAGAATATATCCTTTATTAGTACCACAACCCTTATGAGAGATGGCAACACAGGAAGAACTGATGCTACAGTTATTCTAGAAAATTGCACAACTCTGCTCCATGTTCCTGAATTAGAGGACAAAAACATAATTAATACTACTTACCTGGAAAGATATGGGAAAACTGTTAGTAGCATTCCTTATCTTTCACAGGAAGAAAATTCTACTGTAATGGATACTACAGACAGGAAGAATCATGATAGAACTACAGTTAATACTCAAACACCTAACATCTTCTCTGCAAAAAATAGTAACAACTTTGAATCTATTCCTATCCTGAGTATTTACAACAAGACTAATACCAAATCTATTATGATTGCCACTGACATTGATGAAGTTGTTTCCAATGTCAACCCCATTCATACTATTTTCAATATTAATCCAATAAATTCTGTTCTTATAGAATATATAAGGAAAAAGTAATCTTATTAGTAATTCTGATGATATAAAATAATATTAAATGTAACTAAAAATATCCATGTGGGAAACAATTATTTTCAAAACAAATGACATCAGTTCTACAAAGCATTATGCTAACCGTAACTTTATAGAGCCATTAACAAACAACTTCATTAATTTTAACATAACATGGCCTTCAAAGGATAGTACAATAATAGAAGGCAGGCACACTGTTCAGATAGAAAACATCAAAACACCTAACAATAACAATATTGCTGACACAACTGGATCTACAGTGGATGGTTCAATAACTAAACACTATTCTAATATTCCTATAAGTGTATATCTCAAAATGGATAGGAACTATTTTAAGTCTGTGAACGCTGATGAATTTGAGTTTGTTATTCCTGTGGTCCAAGAAGTTGCACATATAGACCAAGATAATGAAGTTGTAGAGGAACTCATCTTCACTCATATTGACACTTCCACAACAGAAATTAGAAGAAAAGTTCAATCTCTTAATCATGATACAGATTATGCCCAAATAGCAGAAAACAAAATTATCCTTTCTGACATCTCTGATATATTAAATCCTTTATTCAAATATGAAGTAAAGCCCTTTGCAATGAAGAGCACAAACCTCACTGAGAACAGAGGTGACTATAGGACCCCTACCATAATTAATACCAATGAAGCTAAAGGCAAAATGGATGCTGAAAGAACTACTGGATTTCAAACAGTCAATTCCCAGAGCAGTATGATTCCTATGGTTTCCATCAATCACTCTGGAAGTGTTGAGTCTATTGACTTTAGTGAAGACAGTGTAGCTGATATGATCTTAGTTTCAAATTTCAGTATAACCACTTTAGATATATCTGTTGGCTTTATGGATGGAACTATTAGTCTCTGTACCGATAACAACCATGCTGATGGCAGTGCAGGTCCCAACCCTAAAATAGGATACACTCTTCTGTCAGTAGCAGAACCACCTGAGCTAATGCCTACTGCTCAAAATAATCAAGTTTAACGCTCTCTGCTAATTAAAGATGATCCCTTGACTGGTGCTTGAGGATCAGATCCTGTGATTGAAAATCTTCAAGTCATTAATGATATAGTTATACAAAAATGAGAAATCAATAAAGTATCAGAGGATACTTTGAACCATCTATTGGAATCTACTTCCCTTAGAGCTCATTTTACCTCCCTCAATGATTTATACAATGCCAGTGACAGTGCCAGTGCAAGTAAGTGGACCACAAATACAGTGAACAGTTCTAACTGATGATTAATAAGTCCACCATGCCAGAAGGAAGACCCACGGTAGCCACTATCTCTCTGTCTGCAAGGACAATTGGTATTTTTACACCAAGAAAAAGATTTGGAAGTCTGATAGACAAAGAAATTGCTAATGAGGAACAGTATACTCCCTGTGTGAAAGTAAAGTCTGCAGTGGAAGATGATGCAGTTTTCCAGGTAAAAGAAGATCTTCCACCTGCAGGTAATCTCAAGTACTTTGAATCAGGTGACAGTGGCTTTGAAGGGACTAGATTTGTAGTTGTTAATACCACAAAGTCTTTTTCCCAATTAAATAATATTATACCTATTACTGAAGTAACAATAAGTGAGAGAGAACTTACCAACTATGGAGAAAAAAACTCTGATGTTCTGTATGATGTCACTAACCTTGCAAATGACAGATTAGATTTTAAGATAGTAGCTGCCAATGGTTGGGGCAAGAGTGTAACTGAAACAGAACCTGACAGTAGAAGGCACTGAATTCCTCCCATTTAGTAATTCTATCCTTCAAACTGGAAGAATGGATCATCGTATACTCCCTAATACTCCCTAATTCATATCGCAATTTAATCACTGAAAATCCACTTACTGTCACCAAAGAGAACCAAAATCTTGCTCAGCACATCATGAAATATAAATTATCACTCTCCACAGTGGGCAATGAACACCATATTTATTACAGGGATGGTCATCAAACCTCTGCTGCTGTCACTTCAAGCAATGATAAGAGACTAACCAATGAAGACAAAATAAATAGCTGGGGCTTAAATAACAAATGCCCTCTTTGGTGTTATTACCTCTATAGCTAATGATATTTCCTATATACAGATATATCAAAATGCTTAAGTTATAATAGGCTTGGCTTCAATAGCTGCCACATCACCAATAAAGGCCTTCTGACCATGAATAAAGTTAGTACTTTTAATAATAAACCTTACAAACTAGAAGATGACTTTACCATTTTCAGAGATATTTATGTGTCTAGAGATGATAGCGCTCTATCAATAGCAGATTCCCCTACCTCAACAAAGTCTGTTGCCCCTCATCAAGCAATAAATGTAAAAAAAAAAACCTCTTTGGCAGATATTATAATACCAGAAACATTTTATAATAAATCTACCCCAGCACCTTTGACTGTACTCATTCACCACTTCTCAAGAAGATGTGGATACCACCTTTTATATCTGAAGATATGAATCTGAAAACTCTTTCAAGGAAGATATAACATTGAACTATGAAGAAGATCCCCCAAAAGACATATAGACATGGCAGAGAAAGAAGATATACTTAAAGGAGAAAATGGGAGGGATCATATCTATGTTATACCTGTTTCAGGTGATGATGTTCCTAAAGGCAACATCTTGGCAGGAAAACATTATTCTCTTAACTCTGATGTATATAATCCCATCAGATTCAAAGGAACAACCAAAATCACAGCTGCCCAACTTGAATTTGAGTATCCTGCATCATCCTATATGGCTGAAATCTCAAGATCTCCACTTGGAAAATTTACTCCTGAGTTTCAAGAAAGAGTGGTTCTAAGAAATAGTAATAGTGGTGCTGCATCCTTTGGTGATATTCTCTTATCCAATAATGAAAGAAAATATGCCAAAAGTATATGCCTTTTCCCCTAAGAGAAGGCACACCTTTAGGGTTCCTATGAAAGATAATATAAAGTCTGCTCTGGAAAACTGTGGTATTAGATAAAAGAACTTCCAACAAAAATTACGCATCTTATATTGATAAGCAAACTGATTCTGAAATTGAAAAAGACAAAATTGCTACAGGTTGCATAACAAATTCTCATACAAGCATTATACTTGTCATCTCCACACCTGTTTCCTCTGAAGTCATAAATGTTGAAAATTATCACGTATCTGAAATAAGTACTCCACTATCACTGAAATGCAAGTACACTGAGAGATGATTTCCTTATTCATAGGCCAGTGACCATAATGGCAAAGGAATATTATCTAGATGCTATGGACTTGATCATCCTTGAACCTGATAAAAGAGATTCTGAATACATTTCAAATAAGCACACTTTTTAACTAGAGAAGGAAGATGACAATTCTATTAAAAACCCTGTTCAATTTATACATGGACCCAATATATTTGTATCTCATATACCGTCCTCTAAAGGTGAGACCTCAAAGAATCTTCTGTATAGAATAACTCACCCTGGGTTTGAAACTAAAGAAAAATATCAAATTATTAGTCTCAAAAAAGATTTTTCTGACTCTAATATTTTTGCCACTTCTTTCAAAGATTACACCAAAAACTTCAACACTCAGCATCTGAAAATCATAATTAATGCAGATGAGAGTTCTTCCCTGAGTTTCAAGAAAAAACATCTGTAGGAAAGGGATTGGTAAGTGAAGATGATGCCATCATCGTTCTCCCTTAAGTTTCTGATTTTGGATATGAAACACCAAGTATTTCTTTGTACCATACACAGAAACAATTACAATGGGAGAGAGCAGAACATTTACTGCTGTCCCCATGGGTCATGCTGTGATCTCCATCCCCATAAAAAGTCAAGGTCATTTCTGTAGGAAAGTCATTTTGTCCAATGTTCTCAACACAGCTGCTGTGGGGGTGGCAGACTCCATCACATTAGAAAAATCATAAGTCAATGAGAATAAAATGGATGTCTCTGAAACACTGCCTTTGAATGATCACATTAATCCCTTGGCTGAGGACATGGCCCTCCAAGTCAAGAATATCCCCTATGTAGTTAATTTACTAAGGGTACAATAAAAATGGCTTCAATAACTTCTTCAAATCCTGTTAATTCTAACAAAATTCCAACAAATGTCACCACTAGTTAACATAGTGCCTCTGCCTTGGATTCTAAGGGAAGCAATAAAAATGGTAAATCCATTATGCCTATATTAGATGCCTATATTGTCCATAAAATTAAAATTTCTATGAGTTCCCAATCAGAAGAAACCTAGAACTGCAATTTCTTTTTTTAGCGAAACTGATTACTTTTTTATCTTAAAACCATTGCCACTAGAGGTATCAGAGACATTATTAACCAAAATAGGGAAGTTACCAAGGTACAAAGTGACCCTCAGTTCTTTTCTATGGTCCCCTCTGTTCCTCTGGAAGATTCTACTACTCTTTTAGAGAATTCTATAAATGCAGTCAGTGATGCATCTACTACTGAAAATGTAGGCATTAATAATGTCTGACATTATCACCTTTGTACCTAATATATCTTCAGCCTATAACCTACAAAATAGAGCAAATAAATAAAACTTCTAACCATGTTATAAGTCACCATGTAAATAAAGCAGTAATCAATGTACCTGCAAAAGAAGTCATTGCCTCAGAAACTGAGGCCACTGCATTCTTCAAGAAAGATACTAGTATTATAAAGGATAGATCTCCTATTTCCAAAGCCAAAATTCCAGTGAACTTAAGAGACATAAACTCAGTGGACATTAATCTTTTCATTCTTTTTTTTTTTTAACATTTTTAAAAGATTTTATTAATTATTTTCAGAAAGAAAGGCAGGGAGTAGGTAAGAAAGGGAGAGAAAAGCATTAATATATGGTTGCCTTTCACCTGCCTCCAGCTACGGACCTGGCTGGAGACCTGGCTTGCAACCTACTGGGAATTGAACTAGCAACCTTTGGGTCACAGGCCAGCTCCTTTTGACCGAGCCACCAGCCAGGGCTAAGCCTTTCATTCTTAAGCCTAATGCTGCTTCTGCTGAACAGAAAGCACCTGGAACTTCTAAAAGAATTATTTTTACCCTGATTCCACAGTGAGCACAACAAACCCAACAAAGGCCAGGGTTAGGAGCTCCTTTTCTCATGATAATGATAACTTAGAAAGGTCTATTGAAACTCTTATAATAACTTTTATCATCTACCCTTGAAATCAACTCTTCACTATACTGATTTGTTACTGATTTTGTTAGAATCAGTCACTTTGAACTTAATGCAACACTCAATATGAGACAGAGCAAAAAATAATTGACTGATGAATCTGTGATATCTAATAATATCATTGTCCTACCTGATAAAGAAATCATATTTCACCTAATAATATTACCTCTGTGGATGACATAAGGAATATTACAAATAAAAAAGATATGTAGATTCTATGGGAAAAGATCGTGTAACTCAATATGAAGACACTTCAGCAGAATTAGATGTGGTTTTTCTAGCAGGGGGAAAATATCCAAATGATATAAATCTATAAACTTTTGGGTTGAGTGGAAGTACTCTTAAATATGTGTAAAAGGAAAGTACCATTTATATTGGAGAAGAAGGAAAGAGCCCCAGGACAGAAATACTTGTATTCAAGGGCTCCACAGATTTGGATTTCATGCTCCCTTCTCCAATGAACATGTCACTAAGTGTGTATTGAGTGAAAATCCTGTAGAACTAAAATCTAAACAAAAATACCAAATTCTGATCTCCAGGAAAGAAAACAATGATTCTTACAAACAGGGGCTCTTTCTCCAAGATTATACTGCTAAATCTAGGAGTAAGTCACCTAGGAGCATGACTCACTCCCTCACAGATTAAAAAAAAAAAAAAAGTCCCCCAAGTTTCCAAATGATTTAGCTCTAGAAATTGGTACCTTACATGGAAATGATATTATCACCATTTTTCCAGAAAGCAAATGGATTGAGCAAATCAATTCTCTAGCGTTAGACTCAAAGGATACCATAGGAGAAAGCAGGTCATTCCCAGATGAAATCATTGATCTCACCATAAGTGAAACTCCAATAATAAGCAAAGACCAGCAGGATAGGAGATACATCACATACACTACTCTTTATGACCAGAGGAAACCTATTTCATTCAAGTCAGAACATAATCAAGACAAAAATTTCAAGGCCGAGAATTATCATTCACAGGGTGTTACTGCTCCTTTTGTTACATTCAATGTCAACCTTGATAATGAACTTCACTTTGTTGATGAAGATTCTGAGGCTACAAACAACAGGCCTTCAACTTCTTCAGCTATGAAGACAGTTCATACAATGGCTGGTATCCCTGATCTTTCCCTTCAGAACAATTATGAAATGGGTGATTTAATACAACCTGATGAAAATAATGTTAGGTCTAGAGAATTCCCATTTCCACATACAACTGAAAGTGTCATTGTCATGCTGGAAGTCTTAACGGGGGATTCTGTCTTAATGAGTAATAACTACTTAATGACTCCTCAGAGTCAGTATCAGGAGTATCAGAAACAGTAACTGAATACCTTGATCTTATTCACGGAACTGATGCTTCAGAAAATCAGAACTTTTAAATTCAAACAGACCTTCAGCCCCACTTCTTGGATTCCATTATTTCTCCTATTGATTCAATAACTTTTACCAGTAATTCTGCGGATGATGAGCTGATTCAACATCTACTGAGGAAAGAGACACTACTAATTTTAAAGTTAAGACAGATGCCCAACCTCTGCCCACAATAATGACAGTCCTTTCACCTAGACAAAGAAGCCCTTTCTATCTGAAATAAGGAAAATGGCTAAACTCTCTGCTGAGGAAGGACCACCTGCTAAATTCAATTCAGCTCCCATTATAAATGCAACAGCACTCATTCCAACTTTGGAAAAAAATACTTGTCTCAACCCCTGACTCCAGTGCCCTCTCCAAGAACAATAACAACAAGGAGGAGAAACTTGGTATTTCTGGAGCAGGCAATTTTGTTTCAGGAGATTCAAGGATATTGAAAGATGCTTCATTTATTGATCAACTTAATATTTTTGCTGAGCTTCAAGTTCCACTGAGTTTAAAAAGAATTCATTTAGCTTATTCCACCATGACTCTGGAAAAGATTACAAAGCTTAAGGATAAAATTTCTTCTTTTCATGAAGATACAAGTATATCAGGTTTGCTTCATCATGTTCCCACTGAAATTTATGAATTACCATGGAAGTCAACTATTTCTCCTGATTTCACAACTTCTGTGAGTTTATCTAAATATTCTGACCTTGATCCAGTTGTCAAAATGAAAAAAAAAAAAATTTCACAACAAACACTAATAACATTCCCTTTGGGGAAAAAAACATTCTATCTCACAAACCCACTATTTTACCAAGTATCAATACTTTAACAAAAGATGTTGAACACTATTCTTAATTAAAAAATCGTGCATAGATATTTTGTAGGAAAAGATATAATCTCTGAATATGAAGTAGCTTCTATTACAGAAAACATTTTAGATATTACTTTAAGTGGCAGAAATATCCCAAATCAGGGACATTTAATAAGCACTGTCCTTATGACAGAGCTCTTGAGTATGTTGCAAATGAATATGTTGAACCACAAGAGGAAAAAACAACGCTATTATCAAAATTAGTAATTTCAATTATAACCCCAAAATAGTTGGGTCATATCCATTCTGCTCCAGTGCTGATGCCTCTGAATATTTATCTCAAGATGCCCCAACTGAGATAAAAACTAAAGAAATACTGCAAAATTTGATATCTAGAAGTGAACTCACCAGTTCTGGCCTTGATGCTATTGTCCCCAAAACTTCCAATGACAATTTTAATTCTAAGGCTCTCAAATCCATGTTTTACCCCCTCAAGTGACAACTTTCACTAATTTCTTAGTGAAACAACTCTAAAAGAGGACATTCTGGGAGAGATGACACCATCATCATTGTCCCTAACGACAAAAGGACGAAATATATCCTTGTTCCAGACTCAAAAATAATAGTAACCATGGTAGAGAAAAAGATGTTCCCAGATAAACCCAATGATCCTATTGTGACCAATTCTCCATTAAAAAATAAGAATCAGCCCTGACTGATAGCACAGTGGATAAGGCGCCAGCCTGCAAACCCAAAGGTTCAATTCCCTAGCCAGAGTACATAACCAGGTTGCAAACCAGGTCTCCAGTCAGGTCTGTGGCTGGAGGCGGGTGAAACGCAACCATACATTGATGTCTGTCTCCCTCTCTGCCTCTCTCCCTTCCCCTCTTTCAGAAAATAATGAAATAAAATCTTTTTAAAAAATTAAAAAATAAGAATCAATTCTACAAGAAAATCACTTCATCTGCTATTTTTAACTATGATGTCCAAGGTGAAGCAGAAAACATCAATGGACAATGTTAAAGGCAGGATTCACATGGCAGAGACTTAACACTCATGGAACAACATTGCTGTTTTGGCTGACCTCAGCATCATCCCTGAGTTTAAATTTCCTTTTATCAATGAAAATACTAAAAGTATAAACAACAGGGCTTCAATTTCTTCCTCCCCAATGACATCACTTCTATCTCCACCAAGAGTAATTATGAAGAAGGTGATTTTATGCTGCCAGAAGTACCCATTTATTCCAGACCCAGAATTAAGAACAAGAATGAGAAACAGCAGGATATTCACAACTGATCTCATTGATCCTGCTATGATCACCAGTCCCATAGAGTATGAAGGCCAATTCAAGAGGAAAGATGTCCCATCTGTTTTTTATAATGATGCTTTCCCGGATGAAGCAAAAATCACCATATCAGACAGATTCAACGCAATAAAATATAAAACAAACTTGACAAGTATGCTCCATTCACAGAACATTATCCCTTTGTCTGAGTTCAATGTCACTCCTGATGATCTCCTCTTTATCAGTAAAAGAAATGAAGAAGAAAACAGCATAGCTTCAATGTTTTCCTCATCTATGAATAAGGCAGCCAGCACTACAAGTGATTCCATTGTTCTTTCCACTGATGGTAGTAATGAAGGTGGTGATTCTACATTACCTGGAGAAGATAATGTTAAATCCAGATGATTCTTCTCTTTATTAACATCTGCCAGACTTATTCCTAATTCTAACTGAAATTTTGAAACCTCTGGCCTAATGACAAATAACTCTTTGTCTGAACCTTTAATAAGCAGGTCAGAAGTGTTAGAGAGGGCAACTGAATATGGTGATATTCCAGAGAGAAGAATAATAAGCTAACATTCATTCATATTCATCAACCTGGAATGTTCCTCCAATTGGGCTTACCTTTTCAGATAGTAGCATAGATGGTGAAGTTGACTCATTTTTCTATTGAGTAGAGATATACCTGATAATTATAAAACCAAGACTGACAAAATGTATCCCAAGTCCCAAAGAACAATGATAAAAGCATTACCCCTAGAGAAGACTCTCTAAATAATGTCTACAAGAGAAGAAAAATAACTAACATTTTCAATCAAGATTTGGTTGCTAAACTGGAATTAATTTTTTAAATGCATCAGTTTTTATCCCAGAAATAAGGAGAATCTTTTCATCAGCAACTGAATCCAATCTTCTCTCCAAGGGTGACAATATAAATATTTCACCGTTAAATTTGAGGCTACTTCCTTCAAACCTAAAAAATCTCCTAAATATAACAGAAATCTTTTTAGCTGATTCCACATTAACTCTTCCAAAAGCATCTAGTCCTGTCATTCATGATGAAGTCACTAATATGGAAGGATTCTTCGCAAACACTCCATTGGTTTACATGGTCTACAATGGAGATTAAATTTTCTTTCTCCTGATTTTAAAACATCCATGGGAACTTCAAAATATTCTGAACTTGTTCCTGTTACTATTATGGGAAAAGATACCACAAAAGAGAGTGACTATAATATTCCACCTGAGCAAATAATTATTCAATCTAATCAAGTTATTCTTTCACCTATTATCATTACCTCTGACAAAGACATGGCAAGTGTTTTTAAACAGAATATACATGAACACAAAGATCTAATAAAGAGACAGCTGCTGAATATGATGAAATTATTTATTTTAAAGAAGGCACTTCAGAAAGGGTGGGCGATAATTCTGCAGGTAAAACCACTCCAGTATTTGTGGACCATATAATTGTTATGTCTGATGACAATGGTTCTAAATAGGTCGCAGATCATCATGCCTTTGAATTAGAGAACAGAGAACTAATTCCCTTTAGAAATGAGTATAGCAGGCTCCCTCCAGCGTATGCCAACATCATTCTTTCCCGGGTGTGTCCTCCCTTAGCTCTCAAGGTCCCCAAGACCTGCAATCAGGGAAGAAGTTGGGCTGTGGCATCCCAGGCTTACTCCCTGAGCCTGTCTCCAAGGTCCCCTGTTCTCTGTCTTTTTAGTGAGACAGAGAGCAGCTCTGCCTAGGCTCTTTGCTATTTCTTCTTCTAAGCTCTTCCTTGTTTCATTGTCCACAGCTTCAATAAATGTACTGTCAAGATCTAAAAATAAAATAAAATAAAAATGAATATATCTGTGTATGCTTCAAAGACATGTGTTCCATGCACCATAGGCCACAATTTCTGTTGCATAAAGTCTATCTAAAACAACAACCCAGAGTTTAAAGCTAAAAATATTGCCAAACTATGACTCCTAAGCAGGAAATCAAGAATTCTGACACTGATGCCAATTGCTCAGAGACCCACAACTCTCTTCCTGGTTGATGTAAGAATTTTCCTTCTCTCTAGATTGAAGGGGCCTAGAGGGGATAAAAAGCTCATCTGAGCTCCTGTTTTGTGCCTCTTGTTGGGGGGCTTTGGAGAAGACCCCTGACTTGAAGCCCCTTCCTTCAAAGCTGGGAGATCATGGTCCAGTACTGTGACCTTCCATCCTCAGTTTCCCCATTTGTAGAATGGGGGTTCACAACCCCTACCTGAGAGACTGGTAAAGATTTAGAAAACTCAGAGCAATGTGAACTCTGTGGGAAGGAACCTAAAGCCCAGAAAGTGAAATGACCTGTCCAAGTTGCCCAGCTACAGCCTGACAGGCGAGGAGATTTGTTTAGACTGCAAAGGGCAAGTGGTAAAGTCCAAATCTAAGACCATAGGACTTAGGAATAAGTCCCCATTAATGAGTAAAAGTAGTGTCTGGAGGAAAACAGAGTGTGGATAACAGATTTTAAAGAGGCCCCATTTTATTATTGAGAGCACACAGATCCCTGTCCTCATACTAAAAAGTACTGTTTCCCTTCTCCCCTGATAGATATGCCTCTTCCACAGTCCCCAGTTTTTTCTGAAAGTTTCTGAAAGCCTGGATAATTGGGGTGGTGTGAGCCTTTGCGCCTTAGTAAAAAGAGAGCAAGGGCGAGAGAGAAACATCGATTGGTTGCCTCTCATACGTGCCCTGACCAGTGATGGATCACACCTACAACCTAGGTCACAGCTGGAATTACTTTTTTTGAGAAAAAGTCAACTGGAATTACCAACAGAACACCAGCTGGAAAGAAGTCCTATAACCACGGACAAAACAGAAGAGGACACTTCATCACTACGTGACTGGTAGGAATCACAGAAACACGAAAGGACTGGCTGGACCCCCACCAGAGGTAGCAGCTGAAGGGACAGAGCCAGGGGCTCCACCTGAGAAGAGGGGGTGCTGTACCCCCAGCTTGGTGTCCCAGCCTCCAGCAACGAGATAAAGGAGAGTAGAACAGCATCCAGGTAAGAAGGGCAGAAAGCCATGGAGTTTACTAGCCTAAGAGAGTGCTGGAGACAGAGAACTACTGGGGTGACCACAGCGAAAATACATTGGCACCCACCTACCCTGGGCTCCAGCGGAGGGAGGGCAGAGCAGACTGGAGACACATGGGGTGAGTTTGTGGCAATGGCTTGGAGGAGAGAAGTAGGGAGGCAGCTGTGGGGATCTCAGCACTGACTCATCGCCCATACCTCGGGGGGTCTGTACTGCACCCAGCAGCTTCCCTATGAGGGTCCTCAGAGCCCCACCCACTGGAAGCAACCCACCCCTCCCAGCAGTGCCGGAACCTGGGACTGAAACCTGATCACAATTCTCTAACTTACAGCTAAATAAACCTCTCCCTCCCTGCTGTGTCTGAGCATAGATACAATAGTTGGCACCTGAAGATATATCTCTTGTCCAGCAGTGCCTGGGCCTGGTGGCTGATTACAAACTCTCTGACTTATGGCTGGGTCAGTCAGCCCCACACAGTGGCAAGTGAGCCTGGTGGAGCTGATGGTGGATTCATTGGTTCACAACTGAGTTGCTTTGTCCCGCCCACTGGCCTCTGGGCCTGGTGGCTGATCAAAAACTCATTGAATTACAATTGAACCTTTCAGTCTAGCCTAGTGGCCCCTTAGCCTGGCAGCTGATCACAGATTCACTGGATTACAATAGAATCTTACAGTCGAGCCCAGTGCTGCCTGAGCCTGGTGGCCAATCACATATTCTTTGGATTATAATTGGATCTTGCTGCCTAGCCCAGTGGTGCCTGCGCCTGGCGGCTGATCACAGATTCATTGATTTACATCTGAATCTATCTCACTAGGCTGCACTTGAGCTGGTGGCTGATCCATTGGATTACAATTGAACCTCCCTGTCTAGCCCAGCAGGACCTGAGTTTGATAGCTGATTTATTGATATACAACTGAATCAGTCTGTCACCCCAAGCAGTATCAGAGCCTGGTGGTGGATCACAGACCAATAGGATTACAATTAAATCAGTCCTTCCAGCTTAGCAGTTCCTTAGCCTGTCAGCTGATCACAGCGTGAGTGAATTACAACAAAACCTAAAAATGGGGAGAAAAAGAAACAGTCCATCACCAAAAGGAAAGGAGTAATCCCCAGAAAGATCACTAAATGAAACAAAGGCAAGCAAACTATCAGATATGGGATTCAAAATAATGATGATAGAGAAGCTCAATGAGCTCAACCAGCTCAAAGAAAACTACAAACGACTCCAGGGGAACTATGAAGAACTCCAGAGAAACTTACTGAGAACTATACCAGCATTAAAAAGGACATAGAAACTATCAGTAAAAGCCAGGAGGAAATGAAGAATACAATTTCTGAATTGAAGAACACAGTAGAAGGAATCAACAGCAGGCTAGAGCTGGAGAACAACCTAGAAAAATATTCCAAGACAGTGCAACAGAATGAAAAAAGGCTGAAGAAGAATGAAGAGGGGTTAAGAGAGCTGCAGGACAACATGAAACTCAATAATATCCATATCATAGGGATACCAGAAGGAGAGGAGAAACAAGGAATGGAAAACCTGTTCAAAAAAGTAATGATAGAAAACTTCCCTAACATGATGAGTGAAAACGTTACTCAGGTTTAGGAAGCACAGAGGGTCCCAATGAGAATGAATCCAAAAAGACCAGCTCCAAGACACATTATAATTAAAATGGCAAATTTCAAAGACAAAGAGAGAATCCTAAAAGCATCAAGAGAGAAGCAGCAAATAACATATAAGGGGGCTCTGATAGGTTATCAAATGATATTCAACAGAAACAATACAAGCCAGAAGGAAATGGCAAAAAATATTCCAAGTAATGGGAAACAAAGGCCTGCAACCAAGAATACTCTACCCAGCAAGGCTCTCATTCAAAATGGAAGTAGAAATAAGGAGTTTCACAGACAAAAGAAGACTAAAAGAATACATCGCTACCAAACTAACATTGCAAGAAATGCTAAAGGGTCTGTTTTAAAAAAGAAGAAGAAGAAGAAACAGAGGGAGACAGAGAGGAACACAGATATAAAGAGGGAAAATGGCAATAAATAAGTATCAATCAATAATGACCTTAAATGTAAATGGATTAAATGTGCCAATCAAAAGACATAGGGTAGCTGAATGGATAAGAAAACATGACCCACATATATGCTGTCTTCAAGAGACCCACTTCAGAACAAAAGATCAACACAGATTGAAAGTGAAGGGATGGAAAAATATATATCAAGCAAATGAACATGAAAAAAAGGGCTGGAGTAGCAATACTTATTTCAGACAAAATAGATTTTACAATAAAGGCCATAAAAAGAGACAAAGAAGGACATTTCATAATATTTCAGGGAACAATCTAACAAGAAGATATAACTCTGGTAAACATAAATGCACCCAACATAGGAGCTCCCAAATATATAAGGAAAATCTTGGAGGAATTCAAGAAGGATAGACAACAACACACTAATATTAGGAGATTATAATACCCCATTATCAACAATGGACAGATCTTCCAAACAAGAAAAACCCAGGGATATTGAGGCATCAATACCCTTGAACAAGGATAGGAGGAATCACAATACCAGACATCAAACTATACTATAAGGCTACTGTCATCAAAACTGTCTGGTACTAGCATAAGAACAGACACATAGATCAATGGAACAGAATAGAGAGCCCAGAAATAAACCCAGGGCTCTATGGTCAATTAATATTTAACAAAGGGGGGAAGGAACATAAAATGGAATAAAAACCATCTCCTCAACAAGTGGTGTTCAGAGAACTGAACAGCAACATGGAAAAAATAAAACTAGACCACCAACTTACACCATATACCAGAATAAACTCAAGATGGATAAAGGGCTTAAACATAAGCAGTGCCACTATCAAGGTCCTGGAGAAAATATATAGGCAGCAAAATTTTAGATATTCTATGCAGAAATATGTTTACTGATACTTCTCCAAGGGCAAAGGAAATCAAAGAACAAATAAACAAATGGGACTATATCAAATTGAAAAGTTTCTGTTCAGCTAAAGAAAACACCAGCAAAATCAAAAGGGAACCAACTTCATGGAAAACATATTTGCCAATGATACTTCAGACAAGGGTTTGATCTCCAAAATATATAAAGAACTTATGAGACTCAACACCAGGGAAACAGACAGCCCAATTAAAAATGGGCAAAGGACCTGAACAGGCAACTCACTGAGGAAGATATACAAAGGGTCCAGAGGCATATGAAAGAATGCTCAACATCACTAGTTATCAGAGAGATGCAAATTAAAACCACAATAAGATACCACCTCACACCTGTCAGAATGGCAATCATCAACAAATCAACAAACAACAAGTGTTGGCGAGGATGTGGGGCAAAGGGAACCCTCGTGCACTGTTGGTGGACATGCAGGCTGGTGCAGTCACTATGGAAAACACTATGGAGTTTCCTTAAAAAACTAACAATGGAACTGCCTTTTGATCCAGCAATTCCAGTACTAGGACTATACCCAAAGAACCCTGAAACACCAATTCATAAGAACCTATGTATGCCTATGTTCATAGCAGCACATTTACAATAGCCAAGTGCTGGAAACAGCCTAAGTGCCCATCAGTAGATAATTGGATCAAAAAACTTTGGTACATTTACACAATGGAATACTACACATTAGAAAGAAAGAAGGAACTCCTAACCTTTGCAACAACATGGATGGAACTAGAAAGTATTAGGCTTAGAGAAATAAGCCAGTCAGTGAAAGACAAATACCATATGATCTCACCCATTACAGGACAATAATGAACAAAACAAACAAGCAAAACAGAACCAGATATATGACTACAATGAATAGATCTCCAGTGGGTAGAGGTGGGGGTGGGGGGTGGGGAGGCAAAGGGGAACAGTTTAGTAAAAGAACTAGTATGGAAGAACCATGGACATGGACAAGTGGGATTGACTTTAGGGGAAGTGGGTGGGTGGGGAAGGGGACAGAGGGGTGGAAAAAGGGGATGGGTGTAATAAAACAACAATAAAATTAAATTAAAAAAAAATACTGACCTAAAGGCCAACACATTCTTTATTTACAGTGTCCTTATTCATGTACCAAAAATTCCAATCACTGAAAAGGAAGAAGAAATGTGGATGTTCACAGAGCCAAATCTCAAACATAATTGCTTCTCTCACTTCTTTCACTGTTCCTGAAGGTAGGAATGTTTTTGTGAATGAAGATATTCAAGCTGAAACTTTCTAAGCAACTACATTCCAGTCATAATTATATAATCACTTCAATGAAGGCTAATAACCCTGTTTTCTCAAATAAACGTACTAAAACCAAAGCTACATAGAATCTTTTTTTTTTTTAATCCTCATCTGAGGATATGTTTATTGATTTTAGAGAGAAGGAAAGGGCGAGAGAGAGGGAAATCAATGTGAGAAACATTGATCAGTTGCTTCTCATATGCACCCTGATTGGTGATCAAAACCTAAGTGTATGCCCTGACCAGGGATAGAACCCACAACTTTTAATGTACAGGACAACACTCCAACCAACTGAGCCACCTGGCTAAGGCTAGACTCTTCTAAAATAAAAATTCTAATGTCCATTGGAGATACTACTTGTCTCAGCTGATTATTTTAAAATTGTACTTAACAGCAATAGAAGATACTACAATTCAGATCAAATGAAACTTGTCTATAGAATCTGATCATCTGTCCTTAAGTTAGATGATATTTTTGATGGCAATGATTTCTTGGTCAAATGAGAGTATACTATATTCCCTACAGCAGATGACTCCTGTTCCATCTTGAACATTGCTAAAATTCCAGCAGTCCCATCAGGATCTTCACCATATGCTTCCTGCTTTTTTTTTCTCTCTCTCTCTTTTTTTAAATTTTATTGTTGTTGTATTACATCCATCCCCTTTTTGCTCCCCTCTGTCCCCCTCCCCACCCACCCATTCCCCCCAAAGTCAATCCCGCCTGTTGTCCATGTCCATGGTTCCTTTATACTAGGTTCTTGTCTAAGCTGCTCCCCTTTCTTGCCTCTGCCTCCCCCTCCCCACAACCTCTTTCCCCCTGACCACTGAAGGCCTATTCACTGTATTCATATATTTGGTTCTGTTTTGCTTGTTGTTAGTTTTGTTCATTATTGTCCTGTAATGGGTGAGGTCATATGATATTTGTCCTTCACTGACTGGCTTATTTCACTAAGCATAATACTCTCCAGTTCCATCCATGTTGTTGCAAAGGGTACAAGTTCCTTCTTTCTTTCTGCTATATAGAATTCCATTGTGTAAATGGACCAAAGTTTTTTGATCCAATCATCCACTGATGGGCACTTAGGCTGTTTCCAACACTTGGCTATTGTAAATAGTGCTGCTATGAACATAGGTGTACATAGGTTCTTATGAATTGGTGTTTTAGGATTCTTTGGGTATAGTCCAAGTAGTGGAATTGCTGGATCAAAATGGAAACTGCTTCCTGCTTTTTGATGGATGACATATAAACTCAATCTAAAGTGTCCTTTTTAACATCAATGATTTAAAAGATGTGGATGATGGGCACACACAAATCTTGTATCATACAAAACTAAACTTGAAACTTATATAATCCTATTAAACAATGTCACCCCAATAAACTTAATTTAAAAATAAATAAAAATAAAATGACTTGGAGATTAAAATGTCATAAATAAATAAATAAATAAATAACATAAAGTATGATAATAATATTCCTCATTGAAAAGAAAAGCCTATTTTGCTACAATTGGTGTGATTGTACCTCACAGATCTATTAATATAAGCACAGTTGATTTGGAAACCAAATTGATTCCTGAAATTAAATACTACTTGACAAACTAATATCTCTGAAGATATCATTTCAACTAACGTTTCTCACTTGGGCTTAAATGCTCAAAAATGAATATTTTTCTTTAATACTATTCAACATAAATACCAACTAGTCCAGGGTAATCTTCCAGCATCTGTAAAGCTGATACCCCCTTTTGTACACACACAAAAATATTTCCCCTAAAGGACACCAAGTTTTCCTTTACTATGCCTTATCCTGAATTAAGCTTAACAAATATTAGATGATGAGGGAAAAAAATAGAAGTTAAGAAACCTATCATTAAGTTAGTCAACCCAGATAATGCCTTTACTTTGCTATTTCTTTTTTTATTGTCACTGGAACTGACAGTATTCCTATTTGGAAATAAAGAGCCTATAGCTATTGCTAACTTGAGACTTCCTTCCCTGTCTCTGATGCTGGCATCATTCCCTACATCAATAAAGACATCAGAACCCTCAACAGTAACATCCTTTGAAGCAAAAGCACTTCTAGAAAAGCTGCCCATATCTTTGAAGTGAAAATGCCTATCTCAAAATCTATGATATTTCTACAGAGAGAGGTAACATAGCTACAGGTGACCAATAACTAAGAGAAGAAAGTATAAATTTTGAGTCCACATCTAAGAAAAATAAGCATTTGTCTTTGAGATGTGATCTACTGCTCTGGCTGATGCTGCTGTTGTTTTTCAAATTTAGCTGTGTCCAAGTCCAAAAATCCTCTCTTCTAATGACATTGGGGAAAAATTAAGACACAGCTACAATCTCTTTTATCAATGAACTAAACCTTAAGGAAGACAGTTAAACAAAATGATGATGACTGATATCATTAGAGAAAATCCTCCCTCTGAAATTGAGGATGTAACTACCAAGGCTAATACTTTCTGGTTCAATTCCCAACCAGGGCACATAACCAGGTTGCAAACCAGGTCTCTAGCCAAGTCTGTAGCTGGAGGCAGGTGAAAGGCAACCAACCATACATTGATGTCTCTCTCCCTCTCTGCCTCTCTCCCTTCCCCTCTCTCTAAAAATAATAAATAAAAAATCTTAAAAAAAAAAACAAAACTACAGAACCTGGCAGTCTCACTATAATTCAAGTTAATTCAAGAAAAAGTAAGGATTATAATGAAGAACAAACCTGCAAAGTCCTTAATAGGCCAGTAGCTTATTTTTTATTATTTGTACTGGAAAAGTGAGAATTTCCTCTCTGAAGAAGAGAGCAAACTGAAATCTCATTACCTAATTACCCAGTTTCATTCACTGGCCAACTGTCATTAATTTTTTAGACATTTAAGTACATTAATCTCAAGAGAAGAGGCTTTATCTTAATAAGACCCTGTTACTTACTTGAAATAAAGGTAACTTGAAGCTGATGCTGATAATCTTGTATCTCCCAGTTTTCCCCATTTGACACTAAACCCACAAAGTACTGTACCTGGGAGACTATGTTTCAAGTGACATTAACTCCATATTGAAAGGCACATCCCTTCGAACATGAGAACTGAGAGTTCCTTGGGCTGTTAATGTTGATTCCATAATCAGAGCAGGCTCCATTGTCTTTTTATCTAATATCAATACCAGGTGCCCAATCAGAGCAACCTCCAAGGGGACCTAGTGCCTCTGACCCTCTGGTTGATGCAACAATCACTATGATGACCAATGCTTCAGTCACTATAATGAAAGCCACTCTCCTGCCTAGAGATATCACTGGGCCCAGAGAAAGACCTGTGAGTGTGCCTGGTGCCACTTGTCCCATGGCTGAATATGGTTTGCCAAAAATTAATTCTCATCCTCCAACAGAAAGCAGTCAAACAACAACGGAAGCAACCATTCTCTTAGAGGCTGACAAACCTATTCCTGGATTAAAAACAACTATTACTTCAGGAGACCACATTACTTCAGTAAGTGACTATATGCTACAAAGTGATTTTTCAACAACTACAGGCAACAAGCTTTCATCTCCAAAGAAAAAACTCAATTCAGAAGGTAATGTGGAGTCCCATATTAAGTCATCAACCCATCTGGAAAAAGAAATTACCACTCTGACAGGTGCCCCACATTCCATGGCTAATGACTCTATTACTGAAAATGTTATTCCAGTGAAAATTGGTAATATCTCATCACCAGTCACTTCCGTTTCTTTAATAGATTTTTCCATCAACATGGCAAAAGAAGATATCCTCTTGGATATCACTGACCCAGGGGATAAAGAAGTGTCAATAACTTCTGAAGTCTTTGGCTCACTAAAGAAAAGCACTGCCAGCATTCCTGACACTCCTGTTCTTTCAGCTAAGAAGGGTGGACCGGACCTTAGTAATCACAGTTCCTCAGTTAAACATGATGTTACTGCTGATGGGGCTGCCGAGATCATTGCCTCCTCTCTTCCTGAGACTGAAATTTCTCTCACTACTGAAACAAACTTCACCAGTATTCCAGACATAACTGCCCTTGCAGAAGAAAAAATAACTGAAGTTGACTTAATTCTTCCAGAAGATGACCCCAATGCTGTGTCTAAGCTAACGAACTCTGATGAGGAAAAGCTCATCACTGTGTTTGAACTTACTACCGCTGTCAAAAGAGACAAAGATAATCCAGAAGATATGCTGCCAACTGATGAAGAGTCCATGGATGGAGTCAATGTTTGGATGGAGAGAGATTTTGCCAATGAAGCAGAGAACCACCCTGTTTTGCTTACTGCTGTTGAATCCAGATATGACTTTGTTATTCCTAACTCTGTAACTATGAACTGCATGGAAGATTCATCTGCTACCACAAAACAAGACTTGCCTGAAAATATTAAAATGGAATCTGTAACTAAGGCTACTCAGGCATTTTCCAAAACTACCCCTGAACTAGATAACCCAAGCCAAAAGGAAGACACTTTTACAACTGAAATGAATGTCTTTTAAACTACTGAAAGAATCAGATGACTTCCTGATGTGAAAGCAACAAAAGAGATGCCACATAGAATTGTGCAATAATGTAGACAGCTAAGAAGTTTTCCCAGCAAGCAAAAATGTTAACGAATGTGGACATTTAAGGTAAGTATTGGACTTAGAAAATGTAGGTGCTAGGAACAGAGGTCATGTTTAAGGTGCTAGCAACAGAACATGTTTAAGTAAACTTACAAACCTGGGCAGTACAAGAGTTCCCCTCATCTCACAAAGTTTGAGTTATCCAATAATTAATTTAATATAAAATCTTTAATCCAAGCCTTCAAGGGTATGAAAAGAAAGCAATAAAGAAAGCTTACTTTCTGTTACATTTAACAATTTATGTCATTATACTCAATCCTCAACTGCATAATTTACTGTGGGTTAGAAATTAAGAGAATCAAATGAATATCTCAAAAAATGACTATAGTATTAAAAGATCTAAAATCTCTATTATAAAGATTTTTCATTAGTACATAACCATAATTCTTGTCTATTAAAAATTTGTAACTGCCATCCTCACCCATAAAATAATAGGCTCTTCGGTAACTGTTTTGTAACCACGTGTAAGAAACACAAATATTGCAGGCCTCTAGGGTAGGTTGTGTGCTAAGGCAAAATCATACTTTAAAAAATGTGTACAGTTATCAAAAACAATATTATATGTAAATGTATGAGTCAATTTATTTTTATTTCTTTTCTGAATTTTTGTCAATTTTTTTCAGGTCTAAAACACTGATATTGCACCCTTCTTATGCTTTGATTAGCAATTCAAGGACATAGACCCTCATCCTTTCCTGCCATAGACTTTTGAAATCTGGGTTTCACTTTGCTGATTTTTCTTCAATAAATCTGGATAGCAACTCATTTACTGTGTGTAGGTGTGTTTGGTATTCTAGTACAGAATTCTCAAATTAGGAGGTAGGTAAATAAAATAAAAATCTACTGGTTGTTTAAGGAATAACAGCTCTGGACACCAGGAATAGAATTATTCTATAGAGGCTTATAATTATATTGTATATAAAAAAGAAAAATACTAAGTGAATAGTAAATGTCATGTATGAGATGTGGGAGTAGTTGGCAGGGATAAAGATTTACACCATTAGGTAAACTACACCAGAATAATTGTGGTAACATATTAAAGCACAGAAACATTTTAACAAAAATATAGCATATGGTAAAGTGGACTTCAAAATCATGGGATATGGTGATTAATAACTCTTGCTTTAATAATTGAGTATCTGGAGAAAAAATCAAGCCATTTAAAATCATACTCAAAAAATGTATGTGAATCAGAAGCTTAAACATAAATTATATAAAAACATAATAAGAATAATTATCAATATATTCCAATTCTCATCAGATATTGTATTTATACTATTAACTAGAATGACAATAAAATAAGCATAAGCTCAGCTACAATAGACAAGTTGACGTAAAATTTTATGTAGAGTATTCCATGGAGTAAATATACTACAGTTTTTTGATCCACTCAGTTACTGATGGGCATTTCAGTTGTCTACAGCACTTGGCTATTATAAATAATGCTGCTATGACCATAAGTGTGCATAGGTTCTTTTGAATTGGTGTTTCAGGATTCTTAGGGTATAATCCCAGCAGTGAAATCATATGGTCAAAAGGCAATTCCATTTTTAGTTTTTTGAGAAAAGCTCAGCAGTGGCTGCACCAGTCTGCATTGCCACTAACAATGCACTAGGGTTCCCTTTTCTCCGCACCCTCACCAGCACTTGTTCGTTGATTTGTTAATGATGGCCGTTCTGACCAGTGTGAGATGGTATCTCATTGTGGTTTTAATTTTCATCTCTCTGATGGCTAGTGATGTTGAGCATCCTCTCATATCTCTGGACCCTCTGTATGTCCTTTTTGGAGAAGTGTCTGTTCAGGTCCTTGATCCTTTTTTAAATTGGTCTTCCTGGTTTTGGGTCCCATGAGTTCTTTATATATTTTGGAGATCAAACCCTTGTCCAAGATATCATTAGCAAATATATTTTTCCATGTGGTTGATTCTCTTTTCATTTTGTTGGTGTTTTCTTTAGCTGAGCAGAAACTTTTTAGTTTGATGTAGTCCAGTTTGTTTATTTGTTCTTTTATTTCCCTTGCCTTGGGAAAGAGATCAGTGAAAATATTGCTGCATGAGGTATCTGAAATTTTACTTCCTGTGTTTTCCTCTATGACTTTCTTGGTGTCGTATCACATTTATTTTAACTTTACATTTTCACAGAAGAAAATAAAGCCCTGAGAGGTTAACAAGATTTCCCCCAAGGCCATGCTGTTCACAGGGTGCAAGGTCAATTAGGAAATTGGGGTCTTTTGATTTCCATTTCAGAAACAATATAGCTTTTGGTTAATGAATGTATAACTTTTATTTTTTAAATAGACTTTATTTTTTAGAGTCCTTCTTTATTTTTTAAGAAATTCTTACCAGTATACTATGAATATTTTTTAAATAAACCTTATTAAACATGTTTGATATGATCTTAGTACTAACTCTACTCTTCTTATTTTTTTTTTTATGGTTTTAATTTTTTTCTTTCACTTTTTTTTAATTTTATTGTTGTTGTATTACATCCATCCCCTTTTTGCTCCCCTCTGTCCCCCTCCCCACCCACCCATTCCCCCCTTATTTTTGTTTAAAAAACTAAGATATTCACTTTTTCCTGACTATGTATTAGTAATTTTACATATTAAATAAAAAAAATAAATTTAACATGATTTATCAACTAAGAAATATGCTTCAATTACATTTAACATTTTTAAAATCATTGGATCCAGTTTACAGAGAAAACTTGTATACAGCCAGTTTTTTTTAGGAAATAAAGTGTGACAAAGAAAATGCATGTTGATTAATAAGATTAAACCAGGAATATTTCCCAAGAGAGATCTTGAAAGAGGAACTGAAATTCTTTGGTTACCTACTTAGAGTTATCTAACAAAGTTCTAATTAAAAGTTCTAATTAAAAGATTATTTTTTTAATGATGATGAATACCTTTTTTTTTTAACTAGTGTTATGGGAAAGTCAACTTTTAATTAGAAAAACTTTTTCAATAAAAGTATATTAATTATCATTCACAGGCTGGAGCCAAATACATAATTTAGAACAAACACACGTATATGCTTTCCATAGGTTTCCAAAGAAACAGAGCTGTACTATTGCACAATTAAATATAATTATTCATGAAAATATCTTCATATCTGTCACATAAATCTCTGAAATAAGAGTAATGTGACTTAACTGTCACCTTGAACTTCCTGTGACTAGGGACATTAGTTTATTTAGGTACTGTCCTCTGAAGTATTCACTTAGGATCTTTAAACACATGAATTAATTAAAGCTTAACTTGAGTGAATGTTCCTTTCTTAACAGACATATGCTTCCATTGGCTTACCTTGCTTCTCTGGTCACAAGTCACTTAGAAATTATCTTTCAGTTTTGCCAAATATTCATCCTAAGTCCTTCAGAGCCAGTGATCCATTACAATGCAGATTGTTCCTGGATTTAAAACACTTGGTTTAAAATATGTGTGCATCAAAACAAGAAAGAGGAGATACAACTCTTTTGACAACCTGAATTATTCTCAGAGAAGAGAGTAATTTGTTGAACTTTCCATGTTAACTTAGACATAGCCTCACCTTCATGGTCAGGCCATGTTAATTGTTCAGTAGCTGATTAAGACCTAAGTTTAGCAAACCAATTATATAGTTTATCACAATTATGTCATCAGAGTTTTTTAAGGCAATGAAAATGACAAAGAAAATAAATTTTTTAATTAGGTACAGTAATTTAAAACTAAGATCAATTCTCAAAATGTGGCTACTTTGTTTTGACACCATCTATGACTTCCAAAATATTTTTAACACACCAAATATGTAAATATTCTGTAACTTTGATAACTATGCCTGACACTCAGCAGGCATTAAATAAGTGTCAAATGAGTGAATGAATGAACTATGGAATAGCTAAACTCCATGACATGGAAATTATAAATGTCCACATTTTCAATGAAGATATTGATGCACAATGAGTTGAAATAGCTTATCTGATATCACCCAGCAAATAAATGTTGTTATTATGTTTTGAAGAAAATAACATGGCTATAAATAAATTCACTTTAATATCTGTAGCATACTGTAACATATAATGTTAATTAAGTTTATGAAGGTTATTTATTTTTTTTAATGATGAATACCTTTTATTTTTTTTAACTTATGTTATGTGAAATTTAAAATGTATAGAAAGTAGATAGAATTGTATAATGACTATCTATGCACACAATACCCAGACTTAATGATAATTAATCTATAATGCTTTATCCATACCTCAATTCACTACCCTCCTCCAAGAGTATATTTAAGCAAGTCCCAGGCATCACATTTCATCTGTAAATATCTCAGAATGTACGTCTTAAAAAAGAGGACTCTTGTTTGTAACATAATCACAATACAATTATTTTACCTATAATATTAATTCCTTTAATAATAACAAATAACCTGTTATACAAATTGTATACTATATGTGAATTAGGAACCAAATAAGATCTACACATTATGATTAGTTGGCATATCTTTTAAATTTCTTTTAATCTATCAGTTACCCCTCTATTTTTCTTTCTCTTTGTAATGTGTTGAACAAACCAGGTCATTTGTTTTGTAGTTTCCCACCATATGGACTTTGTGGATTGCATTCCCATGGTATAGTTTAATAAGTTCCTTTGTCCTCTTTTTTCTATAATAATTGGATCTAGAAGCTTGATTGTATATAGAGGTTCGTTTTTTAGGACTTACTTTATATCTGGTGTTGTCTGTCTCTGTACATGTTTATATTAACTTAGGATCTCTCATGTATTTATCCATTATTTAATAAATGGTTATATTTGAGCCTAGTTTCATCTTTTTTTTTGTATTTTTTCATTACCATTTAGTCCCCTTATACCCCCAGCCCCCCAGCAATCACCACATTGTTGTCCATGTTCATAAGTCCTTTTTCTTTTTTGCTCAATATCTCTACCCCCTAACCTCCCCAACACTGACCCACTAGCCATTATCTGCTCTGCATCTATGATTCTGTCTCTGTTTTTCTTGTTAATTCAGTTTGGTCATTAGATTCACATATGAAATACTGGTTGACTGAGTATTCAGGTCTTGAAGTGAGCAGACATAAGTTCATTAGTATCTCTCTGTAAGACAGAGATGATAACAAAACTCATTTCATGTTGCCATGAGGTAAATGGTAAAAGATTTTTAAATAATAGCAGTTATTCTTATACAATAATTGTAAAATCTAGATATTATACACTCATCTAGAATAGGAAAACCTCAAAGCCTGGGTTCAGTAAAATTATAAAACTTTGACTTTCCCATATATATATATACACTTCAAAGTAAAAATATATCCATATAATGTTCCCACAATTAAAAATCTTACATCATTACTTTTTTGTTTAATTAAATTTCTTAAGCTAATTGTGCCAAACAGCATGTGACTTTCTAAAACACAATCTCAGACCACTGTTTTAGTTCTTATGGATCAAAGAAAATTTCATTTTAAAATGTTCATTTAAGTAGCTTTTAAATAATCAACATATCTTGAAACAATCACAGACAAAGAAAATTCAAATATAGTTAAGATTAAGAAACTGCATGAGTCTCTGATGCTTCTAACACTAGGTTTCCCTTTCTTGCTTTCCCAAAAGTTAGATCAAATTTTAATGCAAGCACTCATTTTTGTCATCCTTCAAAAACATTTACTCAGCTATGCTAATTTTGCATTACTAGGAGAAACAATGCATAGATTATCAGATATGTAGAAATATCTAAGAATAAAATAGTAATATAATTTTGCTATTTCAACTAAAAAATAGAGTAGAAATATTAAACCCAAAAGATATCTATATCTGTGGTCCAAAACTCAAGCAATATATTTGAGAGGCTCTGTACATAACTGGCCATAGTACCCTGTGCATGGTATTTAACAACACTGTTTTAATAAATGACTTCTAATTTTAATTATAGGTTTTATCCCCTGTCTAACAGAGTTTATACTCTATTAGAGTTTATATAAACTCTAGCACTTTATTTTGTATTAGTTTAATTTAAAAATAATTTGAAAAAATTGCTGGTTCACTTCCCAGCCAGGGCATACAATCAATCAGGTTGCAGGCCAGTTCTCCAGCCAGGTACGTAGCTGGAGGCAGGTGAAGGGCAACCATACATTGATGTCTCTCTCTCTCCCCCTCTGCCTCTCTCCCTTTCCCTTTCTCTGAAAATAATAAATAAATTCTTTTTAAAATATATAAATAAATTAAAATAAGTTGACATTTTAATTTCTCACATAATGTAGTTAACTTTTAGATAAAATATAAAATAGGGTGAATAGTAACATATAACAAAATATGACCCATTACAATTATTTGGAATAGAACAGCTTGAGCATTTTCTTTAAAATAAAGAGACACCAGTGTATCACAAGCTCCAGATTATTTAATAAAACAAAAGGACATTATTATTCACTGTATAATAGGTTTCCTCAGGAAATACCAAATATTGAATGGGTCAAAGCTCCTCGGAAATGAAAAAAAACACCCTGTAGAAAAGGATTGACAAATTGGCAATGACAGTTTTCTATCTTTGTTTAAATACCACCAACCTCGAAGTTCATATCTTCTAACTAGCCTGTCCTTATTATCACTAGAAATCCATTGCAACATATATAAGAGCTGAGATTCCTTGGTCTTCCTCACCTTCTTTTGTCATCTTTGGAAAAATAACTGGCAGAAAACATTTTGACCAGCAGAATACTCAGCCCTGAAAAAAAGCCTCACAGAAAGGTAGGTTCATAGGAACATGAAATGAAGAATTTTTACTTTGAGCACAAAACTTTTCTGAGATTTTCATTTCTAAGAAATTTTTATTGAAATTATTAGGGTGACATTGGTTAACACATTTATGTAGGTTCCAATTATACATCATTCTTATAATAATTCTACATAATTCTATAATATGTCAACTGTATATTGCATTGTGAGTTCCCCACCTGAAGTCACCAACCATTTATCTCCCCCTTTTAAATAACTATATGCATATGTAATTGAATATTCAGTGAAATTTGTCTCTAAGATTCTTTCAAGACTCTTTTACCCTCCTGCCACCTCCTTTCCCTCCAGTAATCACCATACTATTGTCTGTGTGTATGAGGTTTCTTTGGCTTAATCCCTTCACTTTTTTCACCCAACCCCCCAATCCCCTTTCCCTCTAACAACTGTCAGTCTGTTCCTGTATCTATGAGTCTATTTCTATTTTATTTGTTAGCTTATTCTGTTCATTAGATTCTCTTAGCATGATACTCTTCAGGTCCATTCTTGCTGTTGCAAAAAGGTAAGCTTTCCTTCTTTTTTATAACTGAGTATTCCACTGTGCCATTCTGCCAGGTGAGAGGTGATATTTCATTATAGTTTTAATTTGCATTTCTCTGACCATTAGTGAAATGGTCATATAATTATATGACCCTTTTCATATAATTATTGGCCATCTGTATATACTCTTAGAAATGTCTATTTAAGTCCTTTGCTTATTTTTTAAATTGTATTTGTTGTTGTGTGGTTTTAGTGTGTGTGTTGAGTTCTATAAATTCTTTATAATTTTGGATATTAACCCCTTATCAGATGTATCATTAGTGAATATGTTCACCAATTCAGGGGTTGTCCTTTCATTTTGTTGATGGTTTCCTCCACTGTGCAAAACTTTTTAATTAGATATAGTTTCATTTGTTTACTTTTTCTCTTGTTTTCCTTGCCAAGGAGATATATTGGAAAAAAATATTGCTACAAGAAAGGGATGGATGTAATACAACAACAATAAAATTAAAAAAAAAAAAAAAAAAAAGAAATGTCTGAGGTCTTACTACCTATGTTTTCTTCTAGGATTTTTAAGATTTCAAGTCTTCTATTTCATCTTTAACCCATTTTGAATTTATTCTTGAGAATGGTGAAAATATGGTCTGATTTTTTTTTGCACATATTTGTTCAACTTTCCTAACCCCATTTATTGAATAGACTATCTTTACCCCATTGTATGTTTGTTCTTGCCTCTTTTGTCAAATATTAATTGACCATACAGGCATTTATTTCTGGGGTCTCTATTCTGTTCCAATGATCTATCTGTCTATTTTTAATGCCAGTACAATTCTGAGTTCTGAGACATTCAAAAATATCATTTCTGTGGGCTTTTAGAGAACATTAATTTTTCACAAAAAGAATATGTGGCTTACATAAATTTGGTAAGCTATAAAATGCATTAAATTTTGTGAAATTCTACATGTCAAAGAAAAGCATTTATATGGGTACTTGGGACAATCCATCCACTTATACAATCAATGATCTCTTCCCCTTGTTGTACCTTAACATTTTTTGAACTTCATAATGACCAGAACACTATCAAACGTACTCTAAGAGAATTGAATTGTTCTATAGTATATTTTTATTATTAGTTTTGTCCTTGCTTTTTAAAACTTTATACAAGAATGTGTCACAGGAAAAGTAATAATTTTTAAATAACTATATGCATATGTAATTGAATATTCAGTGAAATTTGTCTCTAAGATTCTTTCAAGACTTGGGTTATTCAATCAACACACTCAACTGGTAGGTAGAGTTGACTGCTAGAAAGTCAGTTTTCAAAGGTGCATGCACCGCTTTTCTGGAACAGGGGCTATCATATACTTGAAATATATTGTAAATTTGAGCCAACTGAGAGAAAAAACCTGAACATACCCCCTTTTCTGCCTTGGTCTTTGATGTCCATTATATGTATTTTTGGAAGTAGCTTGAGATTGCTTATCATGGAATAAAATGATTTGGTAGGCTGTTGTTAAAACTAGGATATATATTATATGACAACTTTTTAAACTGCAGTTGACCCATGAACAACATAGGGGTTAAAGGCAACAACCCCCCACAGTAGAAAATCTGAGTATGACTTCTGACTCACAAGTTATCCCTCAGTATCTGCAGGGGGATTGATTCCAGGACCCTTGTGCACACCAAAGTCTGTGAATGTTCAAATCCTTATACATATACTGCGGTGTAGAACAATGCTTACAGTTTGTCCTCTGTATTCACAGAGTCCCAAAGAGAAGATTAAGCATAGTTTTCAATCTGCAGTTAGTTGAATCTGTTGATGCAAAACCTGGGAATATGGAGCGCCTACTGTATATTTACTGGAAAAAATATATATATAAGTGGGCAGCAGCAATTCAAATCTTTTTTTTCAAGGTCAGCTATCTTTGAAATAAACACTTATTTGGATTTGAGTATCCTAATACAGTATTTTATAATAGGGACTACCTTACTTTAGAGATTCTACAGATTTATATTTGAGGTATTAATATTATAAATAAATCATATATTTTAAATTTTATTTCTTAGTGAAGGGATTAATCAAAAAAAAAAAGCCTCATAGACAACAATATGGTCATTACCAAAGGAAAATGGGGGAGGGGAAGGCAGGAAAGGGTAAGGTGGGGATAATGGTGATGGAAAGAGGCATGACTTGGGGCGATGAACACACAATATACAGGTGATATATTATAGAATTGTACACCTCAAGCCTATATAATTTTAGTAACCAAGTAACCCCAATAAATCCCATAAAAATAAATATATATAAATTTTATTTCTTAGGACATCTCAATAATAAGAGAAAGAAGAGAATCCACTTACAAGATAAAAATCTGAAAATAAAACTCTTATTCATAAATGCTATTAAATAAAACATTATTTGAACAACTTTTTGCCATCATCTCCAGTGTTTAGCTTACAAGTCAAAAGCAGAACTAGTTTTATCATTTCCTAGTTCCAATGTCACAAGCCTAACCGTATTGCTCCCCATTAATACTGAGTCCAAAATAACATTAGACAATTTTCTTAAAATGCTACAGTACCATTCCTACACTACATCAAATACCAGTGGTTAGGATAACTTCAGAAAAAGAAGGAATATTAATCAGCTGTTATGCTTATTTTCAGGAGTAAACAATAAGGATGAAATTACTGTGCTTAATCTTAGGCCTTTTGGTCCTTGAAACCTGTTTCTCGGTAAGTCTCTCATTAATCATATCTTCAAATTTTTCACACCACTACTACACAGACATTTTATATTAATCATATTACCATTCCTTATATAGTAGTAGCTACCAATCATTGATGAAATGATGTTCTTCTGCTTTAATCTGAATTTGAATTATAAATCTAATTTTATACAAATTGCCACTCATGGCTCATGACTACCATATTGGACTATTTAACTCTATATCAGACTGCATTATACAGACATATATGAACATGGGCACCAATAAATTAGCAATTTCACGAGTAGGTAAACTGATTTATTGCAATTTTTGATCCAATATTCTTAATGACACATTTCGAATATATTTGAATATGTTCTTTAATTATATTGGGATTTTATTTCCTCATCTATATAATGGCATTGTTAAAATAGAAAAATTTTATCAACACAAGATTCTTGCATTATCTCCATCAGAGCAACCTGGCTTACATTAAAAATGCAGCCAGCCAAGTCTTACTCCAGAATGAATGAATGTCTGAGAGTAAGACCCAGAAATATGCATTTTTCCATGGGCTCAGGCAACTTTTGATAAACTATCAACATTTATATCATTTAACACCTACCATGGGTAAAGGAGTGGGTTAAGTACCACAGAAGCTTCTAAATATTCAAAGAATATTCAGTTTCAAGGGATTAAAAAAAAAATGCCATAAGTTTCAGTGTTCCACTTTAAGTAGTAGAATAATAATCATTTTCAACATTGGGATAGATTAATTCCAGAGTAATTTCTACCAAAGAACTATAAAATCTATTAGCAAGTGGAAAAGATTTTTAAAAAGCCTTTTTTTTTTTCCCAAAGGAACTAGGACTTACACAAAGCAGGCAACATAAAATTGTATTATTTGGAGACATAAAAGAATTTATTCTATCTACTCTCAGAAACTTGAATAAAAGGAGGGCCATTTGACAGGTCTTTCAATTAATAAGTCCTTGGCCATATTACTAAGAACATTATAGATGTGATATGATTTTTGATAAACCAAAAACTCACATTGACATTTTTAAAAGGTTATATGGTATCTTACTCATCTGCTCTTAAAGTTTACATTTAATATTTTCATGTCCTCAGACTGTAAGAGAAAAACACTTTCTTATTTTAAAGGATCAGGCATTTATTATCCAAACAATGGTTTTGTTTTTGCACAATAAATTTCATAGTTTCAATGATATAAGCAGTTTAAATAGAAGTAAACCTTTTCCCAACTTAATTATATGGGATTCATGATGATTAATAATTAGCGCTGGCTGGTGACTCAGTGGACAGGCACTAGCGTGCAAACCCAAAGGGTACTGGTTCAATTCCCCAGTCAGGGCACATAACCAGGTTGCAAGCCAGGTCTCCAGCCAGGTCTCCAGCCAGGTCCATAGCTGGAGGCAAGTGAAAGGCAATAATACATTAATGTTTCATTCCCTCTCTGCCTCCCTCCCTTCCCCTCTCTCTAAAAGTAATAAATAAAATCTTTAATAATAACATGGGCAGGTAAGTAGCAATATTGATTATCATCTTTTGAGTATTCTGTTGTTAATTATCTAAATGCTTTATAAACATTATTGCATTTAATCCTCAAAGAAAGCCGGAAACAGAGTATTATTAACTCAATTTTTAAATAAATAAATAATTTAGATTCTAAGTATTTATATCTTAGCTGGATTGTTCCTAAGCCAAGTAATGCAGGAGATTTAACTGCATTGTAGTCCACTGAGTGGGTAATTTTTCTTTCTAATATAGTATTTTCATCATTTTTACTAAGTTCATTAGAATGGTACAGTTGTAGAAAGTAAACTAATTACTGCAGCTGGGTTAAAAGATTAGGAAAAGAACAGATATTTACTATGAAGATTTTTCCCATTAGACATAACTTTTAGACCAATAATCAGGATATGCTTAGGAGTCAAAGGTACTTTCAGCAAAGTCATTTTCTCAACAATGAAATAATGTGAAATATTTTCTAAATATAAATCTCTAATGCATTTGTTTCCTGCACTATTTTTCAACTATTTTTATTTCCAAAAATTTCAACCACTATCCTAGGTGTTAACATAACATATAACTAATATAGCATGTAACTAACATTTACTGAGCACTGCACCTAAGGCAAGCACTGGCCTAAGCACTTTACTTATAATGTTTCACAACAAATCTGACAATGACCCTAGGACATAGATACTTTTATGAATGTCATTTTTGAGGTGAAGTAAGAGAGAGGCTCAAAAAGAATTTCACATTCACACCATCTCTAAGTAGCAGAGGCAGGAAACTGCCTCTCTTTGGGCCATTTTTATACCTTCTAGTATTACAGCTACTTTATCTAAAGACTCACAGGTGGAATGTTTGTACCCCTCTAGCTCCTACTTCAACATATTGTGCAAAGAAAGTGCTCAATAATATGTTTGACAATTTATTAATTTTCAAAGCCTGAAATAATCCTGAACTCTTGAATGAGATAGGAGAAATTTTCTCCATTCAAATTGATATCAATGATGAACTCTACAATAATAAAGGATATGATTTAACTCACAATCTTTCTTTTTTTTTCCATTCAATACTACCTCGGCTTTCATTGAGAACCTAGGCATTCATAAGGAAAAAAAAAAAAAAAAAAAACACTCTTCCTCTTCTCTAATATAAACTTTCAAACTGTGTGACTTAGATACATATAATAATTTTCTCTTGCTGCATAATAAATTTCCACAAAATAGTAGCTTTAAAATCCATTTATTATCTCACAGATTCTTTGATCAGAATTCTGGCCTTGGTTTGGTTGGATTCTCTGCTCAAGGTCTGACAAAACTGAAAAGGTGTTGCCAGAACTATGTCCTTTCTGGAGTCTAGGATCCTCTTTCAGGCTTGCATGACTACTGTAAAAATTCGATCTCTTATAGGACTGAGGTCCTTATTTTCTTTTATTTTTAGAGAGAGGGGTAGAAAGAGAGAAGGAGAGGGAGAGAAACATCAATGTGTGGTTGCCTCTGACGTACCCCTAACTGGTGACCTGGTCTGCAACCCAGGCATGTGCCCTGACTGGGAATCGAACTGGGAATTGAACTGGGAACTGAACTGGGAACCTTTTGGTTCACAGGTTGTCATTCAACCAGTAAGCCACACCAGCCAGGGCTTGTCCTTATCTTCTTATTGACTAAATCAGTGACCATTCCTAGCTTTTTTTACCCATCTACCATTTACTTCCATGTGGTCCCCTCTACAACATGGCTCTTTGCTCCAAAGCCAAGAGAAAAGCAAATGCTGTAGCTTCAAATCTCTCTGAGTTCTTCTGTCTCTAACCTGTAGAACCTATTTGAAAAGCCTCACCTGATAAGGTAAGACCAGCATGTGCCAGCAGGAAACGAATCTTGCAAGTCATCTCAGAATTTTGCCTGCCCCACAAGTATAAGTTGACATTGGTATATTTAATTTAAAATTATTTACTTCTGTTTTTTCCCACAGCCTGGTGAGAGTCACAGACACCCCAGAGGACCATATCCACCACCGTTGCCGCCACCTTTCCCTCCTCCTTCCCCTTATGGCCCAGGGATTCCCCCTCCTCCTCCTCCTCCCCTTTATGGCCCAGGGAGGATTCCACCACCTCCTCCTTATGGCTCAGAGATTCCACCACCTCCTCCTCCTTATGGCCTAGGAGTTCCACCACTTCCTCCTTTTATCCCTTATGGCCCAGGGAGGTTTCCACCACCTCCTCCTCCTCCCCCTTATCGCCCAGATTATCCATATCCACCTTTCCAATCACCTGAATCTATACTATTCCCCAGATACCCTCCAGTGTATCCTTCCTCCCCTACCCCTGCACCACAAGTACAAACTACTACAATGAAATCCACCACAACCACAGAAAAACCCACCACCACCACCACCACCAAAAAAGATTCCACCAGTCCTACAACTACCACTTCCACTAAACAAGATGCAACCGATACTTCTACTCCCAAAAAAGGCTTTTTAGATAAAGTTGCTTCCATTTGGGGATGAGGATGAGATATTCCAGTAGCTCTGAGCTGTGGGGAGAAATAATCTTAGAAAGAAACCAAAGTGAACATTAGAAACCACATAAACATTAGGCTAACAAAGTGAAAATAAAGACTTGAGCAGAAGTCCTGGCTGTTGTGTCCCAGTTGGTTGGAACATTGTCCAGTGTACTGAAAGATCAGGGGTTAAATTCCCTCTTGGAGCACACACCCAGGTTGTGGGTTTGATGCCAGGTTGGGACATGGATGAGAAGGCAGCCATTCCAACTTTCTCTCTCATATTAACACCTTTCTCTCAAGTCAATGAATAAATGTCCTCAGGTGATGATTAAATAAATAAAAATAAATACATAAATATAAAAATAAAAAAATAAAAGAACTCTTACCTTTTAAGAAAAAGTTAAGCAATAATGAGATTAGCACTGACAGAAGCCAGGCCTAGTACCATGGATCCAAAGATGTAATTAGAGAAAATACAGTGAGACACCTGAATTTGTAGGGTGATGAAGCCAGAAGAGAGGGTAACAAAGATGCCCTCTTGAGAACCAGAACCCATCATACAACTACAAAAAAATTATCTGAAAATTATTCTATCTGGGGCCTAAGCAAGCATGTGAATAATGGCATCATTTAATGAGCGAGAGAAGACCAGAGAAGACCCTGTGTACAAGGATTTAAAACAGCCTACCTTCTGCATTGGATATTTTAAGTTTGAGATCTCAATTTAACTTCAGTATTATTTTTCATTACTGACATACTATATTACCACAAATTCAGCATCTTAACACAAATGTATTACCTTACAGTTCTATGAATCAGAAGTTCACACAATAATATGGCTCAGCTAGCTCCTCTGCTTAGGGTCTCACAAGGCTGAAATCAAGTTATTGGCAGGGCTGCATTCTGTTTCGGAGGCTCCAGGAAAGAATGTTTGAAGGCTCATGTATTTTCCCCTAAAAACCTCTTCTGCCTGACTCTTTCACCACATCCCTCTCACTCCAGATGAAGAAATTTATCCACTTTAAGACTTTAGATGATTTGATTATATACTTTGAGCCTACCAAAATAATCCAGGATAATCTGTTTATTTATATTTAATAAATAAATAAAGTTCCTTTGCAGAAATACCTAGACTAATGTTTGATGAGGTACCCATGGGATGGAATTCTTGAAGGGCACATCCTTAAAGATTTTGAAGAGGAGATACAACTTTTAAGTCAATATACTAAGCTGAGCAGGAAGGACATATGCAAGAGCAGAATAAATGGAAAGACTGAATTTAACCAAGGTCCCAATTTTGCCAAAAAAGAATGACAGAAAAATAAATGGGAAAGAAGAGCCACTTTAGGAATTGCAGTTATATATGAGCTAAGTCATACCACAAAGGCTGGCAAAAGTTTAAAGATTTTTTTCTGTTTTTCCTTTTATTAACATTTATCTTATGGCTAATTTAGTCCCAGGCCATACATTTTTGTTTCTTCAGTGTCTTCTGAAGTATCTTTTTTCTTCTGTGCAACCTCTTCTGATTTAGGAACAATCTGCCTTTTTTTTAGTAGGATCATTCTCAGTGTAGCAGGTAGAGCTCATGTAGGGGTTAATCCACCCATGAACTCAACAAATTCCGCACCACAATAAGGGAGCTTTATTCACCTGGATGTGCTCAATGACCAGAGGAGAATCTACATCTAAACCCGTAAGCTCAGCATTACTCTCCATTTTTAAACATGTGCATCAAAAACTCAGTACTGTTTTTGGGCCACAGAGCCTGTATCCAAGCCCCAATTTTGACCTAAGTGTACCTACCTACTCCACAATTGTAATGATGAAATGGTTCCCATTGCTTCTATAAAGGGACATCCATCAGATACTTTGTGGCTTTTCAGATTTTCATATACTTGATGGCCTGAAAACTTTTATGGGTGCTCTCAAAGTGAACATGAATGTTTGAACCTCCTAATTTGCATGATTTTGTGGATTTTTCTAGGTCAAGTGAATAGTGAGCTATTTTCAGAGGTTACCACAAGCTGCTACAGGAAGTATATAAATTGTTTTTAGTGACAACTAAAGTAAACTATATAATCTCATCTGGATGACAACACACATGAAGAAAGACAAAGACATAAGGAATGTATTCAATATGCTTTATTGCCATGTCTTTAATTCCCAACAATTTATATGCAAGTTCTTATAGGTTTGAAGAGGAAAAACTTAAGTTTTTATTTTAAAGTATTCTGAATGTGGCTGGAGTCAAGCCAGTGAGATACATTCACATGAGATTCAAAAGGCAAAAGTAGGACAGCAGCCATTTGCATTGGCTGGTGACTGATTCACGAGTATGAAGCCATATGGCTGCAATGGTAGCAGCAGGCAGCTTTGTACTCTGAGACACAGCAATAGCCATACAACCTTAAGGCCAATAGACAGTGAAAGGCCCCTTCCTTCCATTTGTTGGTTTATTGATGATAATGATGATAGCCATTCTAACAAATGTGAGATGGCATCTCATTGTAGTCTTAATTTGCACTTCTCTGATGATTAGTGACACTGAGCATCTTTTCATAGGTCTATTGGCCATTTGTATGTCCTCTTTGGAAAAGTGTCTATTCCGGTCCTTTGCCCATTTTTTAACTGGGTTGCTTGGTTTCTGGTGTTGAGTTTTGAAAGTACTTGATAAATTTTGGATATTAACCCCTTATCAGAGATATCAGCAAATATGTTTGCCTATTCTGTGGGTTGTCTCTTTCTTTTATTGATGTCCTTTATTGTGAAAAAACTTTTTAGTTTAATGCAACCCCATTTATTTATTGTTTTATTTGTTTCCCTTGCTTGGAGAGATATAGTCAATAAAAAAATTTCTATGAGCAATGTCTGAGATCTTGTTGCCCATGTTTTTTTCTGGGAGTTTTATGGTTTCAGCTCTAACATATAAGTCTTGATCCATTTTGAATTTAATTCTTGTGTGTGGTGTAATAAGTTGGCCTTGTTTCATTTTTCTGCACATATCTATCCAATTTTCCCAACACCATTTATTGAATAAACTATCTTTAGCCCATTGTATGTGCTTGTTTCTTCTCTTGACTATTAATTGACTATAAAGGGAAGAGATTTCAGACCACCTCATCAATGGTTGGAAATCTCTTCCCTTTCAGTGGTGATTTTAGCTTTGGGAAAAGTCAGGAGTTGCAGGATACAAAATCTGGAATGTAGAGGGGTTGAGTCACCCAGATTTGATGGTTCACCAAAAATCACATGATACATAAGCAGGCCTATTGTCATAATGAAGCTGCCAAATACCAGTTGCCAATAGCTGCAGCTTTCTAAATCATCTGAATAGTTTCCACAAAGGAATAGTCAAACTTAACACAAAATTTGAGGCAGATTCATTGCTCTCATGCTCAGTCATTTTTAATGTGATAGCCACACAGTACACATGCTATTCAGCAGCACCTCTCACCTCCACTGACTAATACAGTGAAGTTGTCATTGTTCGTGCATGCACATTCCAGTCCATTTTTTTTTGGCTTCTAGGTTATATCAATGTCATGCAAACCATTTTCATTATATTAAAAATGGCTGGACTTTTTCCAGACAGACCTCATATAAATACGTGTCCATAAAATTCCAACCATGATACAAGCTGTAAAAAACAAAGAGATACAAATGTATCTTACCTTAAGAGAGATCACATGCTAGTAGAATATAGTTTTAAAAGGGATACAAAGAATAAGTACAACAAATTTATACAGACCTATAGATATTATTTTCCCAACTATCCCAAACACTATTTCTTTATCAAAGAGGTATTTTCTTCAAGGATCTTTTTAAAAATATTTTATTATTATTTTTCAGAGAGAGGGGAAGGGAGAGAGGAAGAGAGAGAGAGAGAAGCATCAATGTATGGTTGCCTTTCACCTCCTCCAGCTACGGACCTGGCTGAAGACCTGGCTTGCAACCTAGTTATGTTGCCAAGGCTGGGAATTGAACCAGTGACCTTGGGGTTCACAGGCCAGTACTTTATTCACTGTGCCACCAGCCAGGGCCTAGGATCTTTTAACTGAAACTTTTTACCATTTCATGAATCACTTCATCCAAAAATTTTTGATCAATTTATAGTAGATAAATTAATCCATTCAAGTAATTTAGTATAAAATAACCTAGATCTAGAATAAGTAACAGAATAATACAAATATTTTTAAAACCTCAATTGCTATTTGTCAAAGATTCAAGTAACAAAAATAGAAATAAGGCAATTAACTAAATAACTATCTAAGGAATCTATAGTATTTACAAGGTGGAACAAAAGTAGTTTTACAGTTGTGAGTACATGAAACAGAATTTATTTTTGTATTATTACTTATTACTTACTGTATTATTTTCCATACGAACAATTACAAATCTACTTTCCCCACCTTGTATTCTATACAAGGCACAAACAATAATGAGCATAAAGGGGAGGGAGATACTTATCCCTCTTTAGGGAAAGCAAACACTCATAGAAAACTATAATGGACAAACGATTATAGGAGATACATATAATCACAAAATATTGATACAGAATGGTTGAAATTATACAACGTAGTCCTGAAGAAGCAAGAATTAAAGGTAAGAATGCACACAACTAAGATTAGGGCTACAGGGAATGATCCGTTGTATCCACTGTGATTTTCACTGAAGAGATGGAAAAGAATTGCTTGCATGGAAAAGAGGGAAAGGAAAGGACTGATTTCAACTGGCAGAAAAAAGGCAAGAGGCCCCCTGCTGGATAAAAACACAGCAAATACATAGAGGTAGAAGAGCAATTGTCAGTCATATTCATACCCTCCAAATATGTGTACATAACATACTATGACTTATATTCTGGGAATATAAACATGAATAAACTACAATACATTCCATACTATCAAGCTGCTCTTAACCCCATGAACAGAAATTGTTCATGAATATCAGACATACTTAGGAAAACGGATACTAGAGTATGAATTTATAATCATATTAATAAGGGCCTGGATTAAGAGTTTGGATTACTGCTATAGAAAGTGAAAATCAATAAACAATTTACTACAGAAGATTATTATAGTAAAATATGCTTTGAAATTTTTAAAATTGATTTCTTAAATTTGCCAAATTCTATTCTAAGAGCTTCAAGTGTAACTATTTAATACTCACTATAATCTATAAGTCCCATCATTATTGGCACTCTACAGATAGGAAAACTGAGGCACATGGAAGTTAATCAACTATATGAGGACACATAGTAAGTAAATGAAGATCAGGCATTCAACCAGGTGTGGCCCATGCCATTTACTTTTCCCACCACAAATGCCTAGAACATCTAGGATGTAAAAACAAACAAGGAGGCAATTGTGATAATTTAGTAAGCTTTGTGTTCTGCTTAACTTAGACTTCTATAAAAGGAAAAGTTTTGCTCAACTAGGACTGCACAAACTCCACATTAATTTAATTCAGATTGTTTTCACCATTAGATACAGTTTCTCCTAGAAATCCAAGTTCTTCTGTATGTTTATTGTTGTATCATAAAGAGAAAAGAGAAGGAGAAGGGGAAGAAGAGAATTGGGTTTTGGGTTAGGACTGGAGGGAGAAAAGCAGGAGGAGAAAAGTTGAATCATGAGGGAAACCCATTCTTAGGCCAAGAGAAAGTCAGGAAAGCAGATACAAAAGTGACAATCCTAGATTAGAGAATTCAGAAACTTTTCAAAAAAGCAAAGAAAAAAAATATTTAAGAATTTTAAACACATAAAGAGAAAATACGAATAAGAAGCATATGTATGACACAATACTTGGAAATAAGAAACTCAATAATTGTCCAAATTATAGGAAAAAGTTAAGGATACTTCTAGCCTAGATGACAGTATAGGTAGACGCTCGTCACCTCCTTCCACAACCATAAGAAGGATTATATCTACCTCAAAACAAAAAACAACCAGACCTACTGGAAAATCAAACTGCATGGAAGTCCAACAAACAAAGATATACAGAAGTAATACTCATCCAAATGGTTAGGAGGGACAGAGACAGGGAGCCAGGGCAGAGAAGATGTGGTGTGGCTGTGGTGGTGGCAAGGTAGTGGCAAGGCAGAGGCTGTAGCCAGCCAACTGAACAAGTGGTACCACATTATAAAAGCCAGGAGGTATACCTGGGGAGCAATCTCTGCCCCAGGCCACACCATGCAGCTCACAGTTCCAGCAACAGGAAAACAAAGCCTCATTGCTTCTGGCTATGAAACCCAGTGGGGATTGAAGTGGTGGAAGAAACTGCCAGTCTCAAAGGAGAGTTCATTTAAAGGGACCCCATGGTCCTACAATGTATGCAAACCTATCCACTCTGGGAACAATCATCAGGACAATAGCTAGAGGGGCATCAGACATATGTGAAAAGAGGGTGAAGTGACTGGACAAGGGGTGAGTGCCAAGCAATTGGCACTGTTCCCTCTCAGACCTTTCCCACATATACAGTGCCACAACATGATGAAACAGGTCATCCCACACTGACAAGTATCTAAGACTCCACTCCTTACACTGTAACAGGTGTGACAGCTCTACCTAAGACACAGAGGCAAACACAAGAGCCTGTCAAGTTGAGGAGACAGAGAAGTATGGCTCAAAAGAGGGAGCAGATCAGGGGTCTAGAGGAAAAATTAAGTGAGGAAGAGATAGACAACCTAACAGATGCAATGTTCAAAACCCTGGTGATAATGATGCTCACAGAAATGACTGAGTACAGCAAATGCCTAAGGGAAGCAGTGAAGCTACACTAAGTGAAATGAAGAAAAATCCACATGAAACCAGTGGTAAAGGGAAGGAAGCCACAGTAAATTGATGATTTGGAACATAAGGGAAAAATAAAAAATCAACCAGTACAGAATGAAGAAACAAAAATTGAAAACAAGGAGGAGAGGCTTAGGAACCTCTGGGACAACTTTGAACATACCAACATCTAAATTATAGGGGTGGCAGAGGAGAAGAAGAACAAGAAATTGAAAACTTATGTGAAAACATAATGAAGAAAAACTTCCCTAATTTGGTGAAAAAATAAATAAACATACAAGTCCAGGAAGCACAGAGTCCCAAACAAGTTAGACCCAAAGAGAACTGAACCAAGACATCATAATTAAAATGCTAAAGGTTAAAGATAAAGAGAATCTTAAGAGTAGCAATAGAAGAGCATTACCTACAAAGGGGAAGTTCCCATAAGACTGTCAGCTCATTTCTTAATAGAAATTTTGCAGATAAGAAGGGATTGGAGAGAAGTACTCAAAAGTGATAAAAAGCAAGGACCTACAACCAAGATTATTCTCTCCAGCAAAGCTAATTTTGAATGGAAGAGCAGATAAAGTGCTTCCCAGACAAGGTAAAGCTAAAAGAGTTCATCATCACCAAGCCATTGTTATATGAAATGTTAAAGGGACACATTTAAGAAAAAGAAGAAGATCAAAACTATGAACAGTAAAATTACAACAAATAACTATCAACAAATGAATTAAAAATAAAAACAACTAGAACAGGAACAGAACCATAAATATGGAGATCCTATAGAGGGTTATCAGCTCAGAGGGGAAAAGCATAGATTGGGGAAAAGATGCAGGGATCAAGGAGCATAACTCGTGGGTACTCAATGAAAAGGAGGATGTTAAAAATAATAAAGTAAATGGAGAAGCCAAAGAACTGATGCACATGACCCATGAACATGAACTAAGGGAAGGGGAATTGCTGAAGGGAAGGGAGGTACTGAGCAGAGGAGAGCAAAGGAGGAAAATTGTGACAATTGGAATAGCATAATCAATAAAATATACTTTTAAAAAGTTAGGAGTGAAAGTGAGATAGCAACAAAAGAGATTTTTTATTAAACAGACCATAAAAAGATAGATCAATTGGCTTGAGAAAGTAATGTAATCAAGACCATAATTTTGTTTCAGGAAAGGTGAATTACAAATTATATACAGTTAAAAATAAGGAGTTGAGAGGTTAGTTTTAAAAAGATGATTATTAATAAAATTGCATCCCAGAGAAAGTAGAAAGAATTAGACTTTCCAAGAATAAAGTTAGTTTTTCACAATGAATAAATGAACCCTCTCCAGTGGAAGCTATTGATTCTTCCTCAACCCTCAGTCTCAGGAAAATGAAATGGATTTGTCGTCCTCTTGAGTGCTGCTTCCCAATTGTAATAGATGGTGCCACTGTTCCCAATCATTTACTTCCACCATCCTGATAAAAAAGGGATTACGGATTTCCACTAATGCCATAGGGCTGCCTTGGTGCAGAGCATAGTCATTGATGAAGTGGCACCCAGACTTGCTTTGGTGTTCAAATGTGAGCTCAAGGCAACATAGGCAACTCCTAGACAGAAATTCCATCAGTCCTGCTCTCTTGTGTTTTTCTTTATGCTACAAGAGCTGCATGTCCTAAATAAAGACTGTTCCTTCAACCTGGGTCTTGGAATGAGAAACACACACAACAAAATTGCAGGAACACACAGCTCCCATTGCCAACATGTGATAGGAGAGAGATAAACATTTGCTTTCTTATATTTGCCAACCTGTTTTAAGAGCATCATATATAACTAGTCACTGAGATTTTTGTTGTTGTTACTGTAGTAAAGCCAAAAAGTACAGGGACCATTACTCTCCTCATCTTCTAGAGATCAATTCCCGCTTCAATGAGGTCTGTGATTCAGCTATCCCTCTTACATCCCTTCCATACGGCTGCTGTCAATCAACACTGCAGGGAGTTGGTAATTATAATTTCATACTATTTTTCTTATAGTCAGCTCCCAAAATAATATAAGCTTTAGGCCCCTCCAAACCTAGATCTTTCTGCACTGGGAACAATGGGAGCCATGCAATTTAACTGTACTATTTTACAAAGAAGAAAAGAAAGCCCTGAGAGGTTAATGGTATTTCTCCCAAGGCCATGCTATTCATAGAGAGCAAGGTCAATTTGGAAGCTGAAATCTTTTGATTCCTACTTCTGAGAACAATACCATTTTTCCCAAAATAACATGTTATTTATGGTATTTGGCACTAGCTTTTAGGTAATAAACATAACTCCAACTCTACCCCTCAGCTCTTTATTTCATTTAAAAAACTAGAAAGTTACTTTCTTTCTAACTATGTTTTAGAGTTATTTTGCATATTAAGTGAAAAATAAATATAACACGATTTATCAAAAAAAAGTCACACTAACATTTTAATTTTTAAAGTATTGGATCAAGTTTACAGAGAGAACTTGTGTAAAACCAGATTGTTTTAATAAATAAAATTTTAACAAAGGAAATATGTTTTGGATAATAAGATAAAGCCTGGGATATTCCCCAAGAGAGATCTTGCAAGAGGAACTGAAATTCTTTGGTTACATGATTTGAGTTATCTAGCTAACAAGATTCTGATTAAAAAGCAACTGTGTATATGCTGCAGCCATTCAGGTTACATTATGAAGATCATTTTCATGTTTATTATAGAATAATACCCTTTCTATTTGAAAACAAATGAAAATTTTTCTCCTGGTACTGAATTGAAGGAAAGGTACTGATCTTACATAATTACTGTGATTTAGTTTATGAACATCTTTTATTTTAAATTTAGCATCTTGGAAAGTGGGGGAAATTTGTAGCCAACTTCCAGAGTTTATAGAATTTTCAGGTCTGGATCCCCTGAAGCATCCATGCTGTAGAAATCAGAGTTGCAGCTCTTCTCCAGTCTAAAAGCCCTAGTATTAACCTCTTTTCCCTGTGCTAAACTTCTTCAGTCCAACAGAATATGTTTCTGTCAGTGCCTAATGGCATCACTGACTAAACCCACACAACAAATTTTTCCACATAAATTTTTTTTATTAAGATGTTTATTTATTATTTTTAGAGAGAGGCAGAGAGGGAGAGAGTCATCAATGTATGGTTGCCTTTCACCTGCCTCCAGATACAGACCTGGCAGGAGACCTGGCTTGCAACCTGTTTAAGTGCCCTGGCTGGGAATTGAACCAGTGACCTTTGGGTTCTCAGGCTGATACCTTATCCACTGTACCACCAGCCAGGGCTAAATTTTCAAAAGCATCTGTAAATTCAAAACTATGAATCATATTCGAAGTGGTATTAACCCTGAAGTCAAATCATCTTCTACTACATAATCTAGAATGAACAGATTCATATGCTTTTCATGGATCCAAAAATAGTTATTATATTGCATAACAGGGCAGCATACTGCAAATATAGTACTGTGTGACTGACTTTAATTTTGCTAACTCTAATTATGTATATCACAAAACATTTTTTACCTGTCACATAAGTCTCTGCACTAAAAATCATGTGACTCTACTGCCATCTTGAACTTCCTATGATCAGAGACAGTTAGGTACCTTTCTAGAACCTATTCATCCAGGATCTCTTAACATCATTAATTAATTAAAGATTACCTGAGTGATTGTTTATTTTTTAATTTAAAAAATTTGGGCCCTGGCTGGCAGCACAGTGGTTAAGGTGCCAGCCTGTGAACCCAAAGGTTGCTGGGTCGATTCCCAGCCAGGGCAACATATTTAGGTTGCAAGCCAGTTCTCCAGCCAGGTCCATAGCTGGAGGCAGGTGAAAGGCAACCATACATTGATGTTTCTCTCTCTCTTTTCCTCTCTCCCTTACCCTCTCTCTGAAAATAATAAATAAAAAATCTTCAAAATCATAAAATAAAATAAATGTTTTTAAAATTTTATTAGAATTTACCTTCAATATTATTTTGTATTAGTTTCAGGTGTACCACATAGTGGTTACACAATTATATACTTTACAAAGTGATCCCCTCAACATTTCCAGATTATCCAACTGGCACCATACATAGTTATTACAACATTATTGACTATATTCCCTATACTGTACTTTATGTCCCCATGACTATTTTATAACTGCCAGTTTGTACTTCATAATCCCTTCACCTTTTTCAGCCATTCTCCCCACCCCTATTCCCCTCCAGCAGCCATCAGTTTGTTCTATCTATGAGCTTGTTTCTGATTTGTTTGTTCATTTATGTTGTTCTTTAGATGCTTTCACTGGCTTATGTTCCTGCAATCCTTTGTTGATCACAACTCACTCAGAAATTATCTTTCAGTTTTGCCAATGTTCATCCTAAATCCTTCAAAGCCAATGATCCATTACGATGTAGATTGTTCCTGGATTTAAAACACTTGGCTGGATAATATGTTGGCATTAAATCAAGAAAGGAGAGATACTCCATTTCTGACAACATGAATTAATGTCAGAGGAGAAAGTGGTTTATTTAAACTGTTTGTGTTAACTTAGAAATAGAATTATTGCCACCATTTGGATATGTAATGTTCAGTAACTGATTAGGACCTAACCAGTCACACAGTATTTTACTCTTAATTATATCATCAGAATTTTTTCAAGATCAACTCTCACTATGAGGTTTCTTTATTCCTACACTACCTGTGACTGCTAAAATATTTTTTAAACTAACCATTTAAATATTCTGGAACTTTAACAACCAACACCATGTCTGACACCCAGTAGGCATTAAATAGTGAATAAATGAATGATAAATAGCTTAACTTCATTGACATGAAAATTATAAATGTTTTCAATGAAAATATTGAGGCACAATGAGTTAAAATAGCTTATCTGATATCAACAAGTAAATAAATGTTGGCATTACACTTTGAAGTAAAATGATCTGACTATAAATTCACTTGACTAATCTCTGCACCATACTATAACATATAATGTTAGTTAAATTTATAAAAGTTTGTTAGATTTGGGGGGTGCAACACTAATTAGTAGAGTTAATACTGATTAACTCTGTATTCAGGTCTTGAAATGACAGACTTGAGACACAAAATTAGCTTCATCAAATTTAGGAAGGTTAAAATCATACCAAGCATATTCTGCAAACACAAAGCTTTGAAATTGAAAATCAACTGCAAAAGAAAGCTGGAGGAATCATAAATATGTGCATATGAAACAACATACTATTAAACAACAACTGGGTCAAAAAAGAAATCAAAGAAGAAATCAAAGGATATGTAGACACAAATGAGAAAGACATTATGACATATCAAAATTTGGAGCTAATATTTAAAATATATAAATAGCTCAGACAATGAAACTCCAAAAAAATCAAACACTCCAATTAAAAAGAAGGCAGAGGACCTGAATAGGCACTTCCCAAAAGAGAAAATACAGATGGCCAACTCATAAATAATTTAATAAGTTAATAAATAATGTATGACTTTTACTTGTCAACTACATGAAATCATTAGCCAAAGATATGACAAGGCAAAGAAAACTTAGTAGTATAAGACCAACTTCCACTCAATTCCCCTATCACCACCAAAAACTTTTAAATCACCTTTAAAATGTACTTTTTAATGTAATGGTTTGTCAGTGGTCTGTGCCTGTTATTTTTATTTTTATTGAGGTTATTAAGGTGATGTTGGTTTAAAAAATTATATAGGTTTCAGGTATACAATTCTACAATATATTATCTATATGTTGTATTATGTATTCACCTCCCCAAATCAAGTCTCCTTCTATGGGTCACACCTTAATTACCAGAAAACTATCATATTGAGATATTTTAAAAATTAAGTAAGCTAAAGAAATAATTCCTATTGAAATTTTGACTAACATTTAATAATCACAAGGATCACATTTTTTTATATGCAATTTAATTTAATCTTCAGAAAAATTCTACCATGTAGAATTAATACTGTCTTATTTTTGGGTAACTGCATAGGCACACATGTGATTAGTAATTGTCCATAAAGCATATAGCTAAACACAAAAGGGAGTTGGGAATCTAATCAGGCTACTCGACTTCATCCCACACAAACCATTAAATTACCTAATAACAAAAGGCTTTCATACTTTTCTGGCTGCAACTCAAAGACATATGTAACTTACATAACCCAATGTATACCCACATGTACAACCATAAAATATTTCTGGAAAAATACAAGTATTGCAATGTGATATTTTCTTTTCAATTCTTTTCTATTCATTCTTTAAACAATGTTTAAAGAACCCTATAGACTGATATGGCAGATTACTAATGGGTTACATCCACACATCAATTGGTGCTATAATAAAATATATATATACTTATTTAAGCTATTGGAAAACAGATTTGGAAACAAAATAGCATAATGGAAAAAATTGAAATTCTTAAACATGTCAAACTTAAGGTCAACCTTATCTTAAATATTTGTGCAAATTTAACCAAGTTAATTGACTTTCCTATGACTTATTTTTTAATCAGTAATCTGTCAATAATAATATAAATTGCAGGGGGTTTTATGAGGATTAAATTATCTAATCTGCATGAAGTGATTATCTATCACATAGTCTAGGACATGGTAAGGACTAAATAAACTATAGCTATTAGAGAAGGAAGTACAACATTTTTCTAGCATAGGATAATTTTTCTCAATTGAATACATCGATCACATATGGTTAAATTTCTCAGTAATTGGATTCATTTCAAATATAAAATTACCCAATTCACTATACCCATTTGCCATAAACTAAAATTAAGTTATGAACTTTTCTATACCTACTATCTTAGCTAAACTAGTGTATATTGTACCCATTCACATTGTTCAGGTAATGGACATATCATACTTACAGAACTTAATGTATCTTGAAGTATTTTATTACTCCTTAAATATGTAGCTATTCATTAGCTACAAGATTTATGAAGCAATTTTCATATTTTAGGTAGCTTAAAACCTGCTTACAGTACCTATAACAATTTTAAATAAAATTACAACTAGGAGGGGAGGAGGAGGGGGATGGATGTAATACAACAACAATAAAATTAAATTTTAAAAAATTACAACTAGGAAAGAAATATCAGATTAATTTTTAAAAATGATAAAGGGTGTGTTTACTAATTCTCTCCCTCCTACAAAGCTCTTCTTTGAAAACTGCGACAACTGCACTTATTTTAACATTCCCTTTTTCCCATCTTTCAAAATCCATCTTGTCAATGGGATAATTCTTACAATATACATTTCAGTTCCAGTTTATATGCCTAACCAAGAGAAAACTCCAGAATCCACACTATTTTACAACAGTAGTTCTCAAACATGGTTTCATTTTGTAAATATTACAGGACAGTTTTAAAAATACTTTTGTTGGTCTTCCTGGCCCATAGATTGTGAAAGCTGCCCAGGTAATTTTAATGTGCAGTCAAGTTTGAAAACCACTGTGTTAGACCATTCTGCTTGCTTTCCCAAGGATGTTTCAGTGATTGGATCACAGTTCTATGGATGAAGAAGTTGCCAAACTGGCAACTGCAACTGTCATTCCTTTGTTTAGATAAAGAAAATCAACCCAGATTACCTTCACTCAACCTTTTTTTTTAACACCAATAAAAATGCAGATGAAGGTATTTATAAAGAAAGATTCTCCTGTGGACATTCTCTCTCCTATCGAATTTTCGAATTTTCGAGTTCTCTCTCTTCTTGAATTTTCAACCAGTGGCTGTATAAACTGACTTTCTGGCAAGAGTGAAATCAAACAACAGTTTGCTTGTTTCAATGAAGAAGCTCTAACCAAGGTATGTATTAGAAATATAGATGTAAGTATTTTAACTTTTGCTCAAATTCATCACTCTCATGTGTGATAAAATAGAATATTATTCAGCCTTTAAAAAGAAAAAATTAGTTCATTTGCAACAATGTGGGTGAACCTGAAGAACATTTTGCTAAGTAGAATATACCAGACAGAAAAAGGCAAATGCTACATGGTATTACTTATATGTAGAACCTTTAAAAAAATCATCAAACTCATAGAAACAGAAGGTAGAAAAGTGATCTTCAGGGGCTGTGGTTGGTGACATATGGACAGATTGGTAAAAGGGTTCAAGTTTTTCATGTTATTATATGAATAAAATATGATATCTAAAGTATAACATAGTAACTGCCATTGACAACACAGTATTATATAACTGAAATTTGCTAAGAGTGGAACTTCAACATTCTCACCTTTATTTTTAAATAAAGAGAAAAGGGTAAATATGCAAGGTGAGGTATGTGTTAATGAGAGGAATCTTTTCATACTGTATCACACTGTATCCTTTAAATAATATTACAATTTTATTTGCTAATAATAACAATCTAACTGAAGGAAAAATAGAAATAGTCATACTACCTAAAAACCTTAAGGAAATATATTGTTAGTGGTAAAGCTCACCAAATTTTTAACATTTCTGAAAGAGTGTGTTAGGAAGAAAAATGGTGTTGACCAGTTGAACAGTTTACACTCAGCTTCAGAATTTATTGATTCTTTCTTACTAATGTACTGTAATGGTCTCTAAAGTCAAACATGAGTGGAAGAATTTTAAAGACACATTAAAAAGAGATGTGCATTTAAGTTACTTTTGTTTGAGTTGAGTATTTGATGTGTTTTTAAACTGCCTACAAAGAAAGCATGGTAGAGAACACACTTTTAAGGAGGTGGCCACAAAGCATAGCACTGTGGGATCTATGGACCTCTCCTGCTATGTCATTTTTAAAGACAGCACAGGTGACAGACACACCACACTGACCCCAAGACAATTTGTCAGTATGAGGGTGTTTTTCTGCCTTTCCAGAGCACAGGTTACCATGGACTTGCAATATATTGCTGAAAATGATAATTAAATTAAGGACAAAACCTCTTTCCTAATTTACTCACTGATGGACAATAATTTGCTTTTATGAATGAATCACTTGGGGGGGAAACTCAATATGTCGATATTAAAGAAAAGATACTCATTGAACAATTATTTTTCCTTTGGGTAAATATAACAGAGGAATTGCATTTTTTTGTTGTTGTTTTTTAAAAATAATTGTATAGAGATATTGGGTTTTACAATAGTCCAGTCACATTGCCACTATACAGATCATGAATCTACAGAAACTATAAGTTTTGACTAATTTTTTTTTAATTTTATTGTTGTTGTATTACATCCATCCCCTTTTTGCTCCCCTCTGTCCCCCTCCCCACCCACCCATTCCCCCCAAAGTCAATCCCACCTGTTGTCCATGTCCATGGTTCCTTTATACTAGGTTCTTGTCTAAGTTGCTCCCCTTCTTTGCCTCTGCCTCTCTCCTCCCCCCAACCTCTTTCCCCCTGACCACTGCAGGCCTATTCCTTGTATTCATACACT